>JAPDVR010000004.1:18178791-18456291 GCA_026230005.1 Gila orcuttii
GCGCCTGTGTTCCATAGCACAAGCCTGGTCCTCCTCCATCACACTCAGCCTGGTCCCGCCAGTCCACGGCCAATCCCATGTCTCTATGCGGCCGCTTCCTAACCAATAGGATTTCTGCAAGGGAAAATACCATGGCCGGGGCAGTCCATACATCCCTGGAAAAGAAAAAAAAAACATTATGGAAACCAAAACCAAATTCTGCAATTTTGTTACTGAACAACAAGAACATGGCCAGTGTTTGCACTGCACAATAATGACAGCACTGCAGCTTACCTGGATGCACAGCCTCTATATACCAGGTCAACACACCGTATACAATGGCATCAATGGTTAGCATGACCATAGACAGCAGGAGGTTAAAGTCATCACCCTCTACAGGTGATTGGTTGAGAGTACGCCACTGGATTCCCACTCCAGCAACTTCATACAGGGCAAAGTACTTAGACCCCAGGCCGAATGCTGTGGTAGACATTAAAGACTGCAGACACACAGAGAGAGAATCACTCAAGAACTATAGAAGAGCCAACTATCAAACACATTACGTGCATGTATTGGAACATGGAAGGGATTCATGGGAGGTCTTCATACCGCTATACACTTCTCAAAGGCAGTGATCTTGTCATGAGCCACCTCTTCTCTTATGGCCACGTACATGTAGGGCACATAACTCAGAAAGTAGATGATTCCTCCACATGCTGAGGCCAGTTTGGCTTTAGAGTACAACACCGACACCAGGAAACTTCCCCAAAAGAAAACGGAGAGAACATTTACATGATATCAAACAACAAACTACTATTCCTCATTGAAAAACAATGTAAATAGGATGTGAGGGAGTAAAAACTAGGTATGGCACGCTCCAGTACCAGAACATGATGGTGGCGACAGCGTAGATTGTGAGGAAGAGCCAGATGATAAAGGGATCGCTGTGGAGGAGAACTTTGCCGTATTTCAGTATGGCAGTGAGGGCCGTCACTGAGATCGAAAGCTGCACAAAGCCTGTGATGAACCAGGCCACCCAGTGCACTGCGTTATTCAAGCCCATCATCTTCATCACCTATGGTAAAACACCTTGCATCAACCATGGCACCACTCTCAATCTCTCTCTTTATTAGGGACACTCCTTCAGTTTCTCAGCAGAGGAATTGTTTGTTTTAAAGGACAGTTCAGTCTATTCGCTCACCTCTTTCAGTCTTTGTTCCTTTTCTGCTACGATGTGCTGGATCATCATGGCCACAGAGTAGACCCAGGATATGACCATACACAGAGGCATCATGTGCTCGATAACAAACAGGAAACTGCAAATGGAAACACTTGTTACAACTCCTCACCTCCACCAATTGATACATCACAAGTATAATACAACTACTTATAAACTCCACCAGTACAAAGCTAGTATTAACCAGAGTTTGTGAGATGTTTTATTAGTAGTGTCTTTATTAATGCCTTGAGACAATTGTCTTCAGTGGATTTGGACATAGGCATTCTTAAAGAGATAATTCACCCAAAAATGAAAATTATCCCATGATTTACTCACCCTCAAGCCATCCTAGGTGTATATGAGTATCTTCTTTCAGACGAACACAATCGAAGTTATATTAAAAAATATCATTGATCTTCCCAGCTTTATAATTGTAGTTTATAATGGTAGTGAACCAGACAGTTGACGGCAGCCATCGACTTCCATAGTATTTTTTTTCCTACTATGGGAGTCAATGGCTACCGTCAACTGTCTGGTTACCAACATTCTTTAAAATATCTTCTTTTGTGTTCAACAGAAGAAAAAAAGTAGCTTGATTGGAACAACTTGAGGGTGAGTAAATAATGACAGATTGTTAATTTTTGGGTTAATTACCCATTTAACACACAGAGGACAAAACTGAACTGAACTCAAACTTGCCCATTTGATGAGCACCACGGCTTAACACAATGAAGTTGCCCACGGTTCGGCCATTTAATAATTAAAAATTTCTAAAATTACCATTCAAAAGTTTGGGGTCAGTAAGACTTTTTTTTGTGTGAAAGAAATTAAAACGTCAAATAAAAAAAAATCATCAAGGATCATTTCAATTGATCAAAAGGGACAGTAAGGACATTTATAATGTTACAAAAGGTCTCCTCTTCAAATAAATGCTGTTCTATTGAACTTTTTTTTGTCAAAGAACTAATATTAAGCAGCACAACTGTTTTCAACATTGTTAATAATAAGCAATGTTTCTTGAGCAGCAAATCAGCATATTAGAATGATTTCTAAAGGATCATGTGACACTGAAAACTGAAGTAATCACTGCTGAAAATTCAGCTTTGCCATCACAGGAATAAATGTAACATTTTAAAATATATCAAAAGAGAAAAGGTTATTTTAAATTGTAATAATATTTCACAGTATTACTGTATTTTTGGTCAAATAATTGCATCCTTGTTGAGCTTAAAAAAAACCTTTAAAACGTAAAAAAAAAAAAAAACGATAGTGTATCTGTCTATATTTATGCTGGCAACCTAAACCTATGACCTGAAGGTAGCATCAAATTCTTGGTAAGGTGGGTACTTATGAGCTAGGAGAAATGTGTAAACAAGTTAAGGAACTCTCTCCAAATGAAATTGAGGCTAAATCATTAAAACACTTATTCATGCACTAGAAAAAGACTTAGTGATTTGCAAATGCTTCTAAGATTGTACTTTTAATGATATCTTATTGTATGTTGTATTGTTTTATTGTTATATGTGTATTTGTATAATTGGGCCGCCTATCTTGGCCAGGACACTCCTGTAAAAGAGATTTTAATCTCTCAGTTTCACTCCTGGTTAAATAAAGGTTAAATAAAAATTAAATTAAAAAACAAAAAGGATACTTAAAAGTTTGCTTGCAGTGGTTAGGATTCTCTTCCGTTGCTTTTTTTTCTACCACAGTATTTTCCTAAAATCCCACATCTGTTTGGTCTTAAAAGTGTTAAGTAGATCAAAAGAATCACACCACGAAATAAACTGTTCTAAGATGAGTCTATGATTGTCCTCTTTCCCCTGAGGGACACTGACTAATGCTGTGTCATCTGCAAATTTAATGCAGAGTGGAAGCAGAGCGGGAAGGTTGCGTGATTTAGCCTGGAGCGAGGGATTTAAAAAAAAAGAAAAGTTAAATCTCAGCATCTGCGTTCTATCTGACTCCGAGATCATTCAGAAACCACTTCATTATCACATGCATAACACACATTAACACAATGCGACTGAACATCTGCGATTCACCATGTCTTAAATGCAGTGTTTTAGGCTACGAGTAGTCAGCCTAAAAGAGAAATCAATACTAAGTACACAATAGAAAAAGGAAGACTAAGCTCACTCGTCTCTAGTGTAGCATGGATAGGGAAACATCTGCACATAGTTTCCAGGCTCCACAACATCATGGCCCACAAACGTGTTGATGATTGCCCGCTCAATCATGTCTAGAAGAGGAAGAAACATGGAAACATCAACACACACCATCAAGTAAACAGAACTGAATTTACACACAGCAGCTTTGCACTTTTGCAATGAGGGAAAGCTTTGATCCGCTTTTCTGAGCTTCTGCATAAGCACAGCTTCTAGAAAAGCCAAACCAGCACTTTATTGACGCGCACGACGCACTAAGCTTTACATAACCAGATGCACTTTTTACCAGAATAGCTTTCATTTTGAATAAAAAATCAACTTCATCCCACTTTACCCATGCCAATTCAATACACTGTGGATGTTGTTTCACAGAGAACTATTTATTGCTTTGTCAACAGTTTTGTAAAAAAAATTCCACAAATGGCAGAAATAGCACTAATGAGTTTAGAGTACCACTCTAGATGGAAACTAGATCTTTCACTGCCAATAAAATCAAAAGTTTAAAGTGCTCACAGCTTAAGTAGTTTAGAGCAAATACAATACAATATCCGTTTTTCCATATCCTATCCTATGGCTAATTTCTTTTACAAAGACCTGCTAAGTCTTCTTATCATACCTTGGATCCACACAAAGCCGTAAAGGAAGTAGAATTTGCCTCCCGTGTTCGGCCCAGGACGCCAATAAGCTCGGCGGATTTCATTGGTTTTCTCTGTGAAGCTGGAGTTCTGTCGAATCTTATACATAACGTGGGGTGGCAGAGATCCATCTTTATTGGTCTGGAAAATCACACCTAGAGAGAAAGCACAGATTAAACTTATGGCTGCTGGGTACATTTAACAATGTATGGCTAAGGGCTAAATTAATCATGAACATGTGGTTTTAATGGGGAATGGATGGGTCAGTCAAACAAAGCTTGTTAATCAATGGCTGAGTCATATTTCATCCCAAAATCATAAGAAAAAAAAGAAAGAAAATAAAGAGTACGTTGTTTTGATTTGTGACATTATTTTTAGGACAATTTTATCCCCTCAATTCTAGTTATAGAATACATATATTCTAAGCACAATAAAATATTTTCTTTATTTCCTTTAATTTGAGAGTGCAATATGACCAGCACATTTTCTCTACAAATTTTGTTACAATCACTTGAGGAAAACTTTTATGAGGTCCATTGATCACTTACTAGCAAAGACTGAGACATTGTCATGGTAGGCCTGGTTCAGTGTGTAATTGACAATGCTATCTTCATCAGGGAAGCCTCTGAAGATATCCACACTGACCTGAAGCATACAGAATCAAAATTAATTTTTCGGCAGATATATGTTGAAATAAAAGTCAGAAATATATATTTTCCTATTATATGAAGAATGCAATTGACTTTTGAAAATTTGTATTCGTGTTAATTCTATGGTATCAACATCAAAACACACTCCACAGGTTTTCTTCTTCTAACCTTTGACATGAAGTTTGTCCAGCCACAAGCAGCATTATCGATGGTGTGCAGCTGCTCCAGGAGAGTGGTTGTGTTTGGCAGGGTGAAGTTCTCCTCCAGCAGACTGTTCATCAGCTCACTGTCTGAGACGTTCAACAATTCATGGTGCCTCTTTAGGTCTGCAATAAACTACGACATATGGACAAAACAAAAGACATCAAGCACATGCACAACATGTAGTGCTATTAAAAAAAACTTAAATGAATGACTGAAACACAGAATGTTACCTGCTGGAGCCACATCAGGTGATTTTGCAATTTACCCTCCTCTAAGAAGGCCCTTAATTCAGCTGAGATGTTGAGCCACACACGGGCATAGTGAGTCACATTACCCACAAAAGCAAACGTCTCATTGGCCTAAAGAGATAGAAAAAAAAACGGATTAACCCACCTTGGGTACAATCTAAATCGAATGAAAGAATGACCAGGTAGTTTTAATAGGTAAATTGGATTCAGGAGGAATTAATCTGGTTGCAAACCCGATTGCTATGTTATAAATGCTCAGACTTTTTTTTTCATAGTCTGGACTTGCCTTTTGTATGACCTTGTCCACCTCTGAGCCAATGGGAGAGTAGAGGATTTTGGGATTTGTAGTCATGAGATGGACGAGTAATCCCAGGTTTCTTTGTTCTTTGCTGGTAAAGCCCAGGGAACTCATATTGCCCTGTTTCAGAGCTTCTGGCTCAATAATCCTATTGAAACAACATTAAAAATAACATTCACATTTCACATTCAGAAAGGTAACACACCCCAGAACACCCATATACATACCTGTTATTCCCACACAGAATGGGCTGAAGACCTGCCCACAGCTGAACAAAGGCAGAAAACTGTGATCTAGGGTTTTCAGCCTCAGCCTCATTTCCTGCGGCTCCCTCTCCATCCTCCACAGGGCTGTCTGTTGTGTTGGGACCCCATGTTGTTGTGTTGGAGCTCCATGAGGTGGTGTTGGCTATAGGAGGAGGCTGGTGGCCTGCACAGGCCCCTTTAGGAAGCAGTCTGGCCAGACCGGATAGCAGATCCACGTCCCTCAGCAGCCGTTCCACATCAGCAAGGTTCTTCAGCAGAGCCCCGAGGTGGGACTGATCCAAGAGTCCAGACATGTTAGACTGCTCCAGACGCAACTGAGGATGGAGGATAGGAGGGAGTGACATATGGAGAAAGGACAGAGGAGAAAGCAATAGGCACAGTAAATATGGCACTTTTGGCTCTGTAGACTCTCTTTTTATACTCTCGATTGTTTATTTAAATTGTTCACTACAAATATCCAACAGTGGTTAGCCTCTGTATATGTGTGAAGGTTTTTATTATTCTTTTCTCTGAAACTTCCCACTTTCCATGTCATTTCCAACATATCTCAAATTCTATATTGTGTTTAATAGGACTCTGTGTGAGAGGGAACTCACAGTAGTGGAAATGACATTCTTAATAGTAATAAAGTGGAATAAAATGACAGATTCCTGTGTCTTTCTGAGGCTAATTTCACAGTTAACATTCACATATCCTAAAACAAATATATATACCTTTGCATTATTTAACAGTTTGATTGGAAATAATGCACATGATTGGAAATAATGATTTTTCTTTATTCAGACAATGTCCGATATTTAATCTCAAACATGCTCTTCACTGACACTCTTTTCTACCTGCTAAGACAAATACAGTATCTTTAGAAATAAACTTTAATTTTTGAAAAATGTATATAAATAATTTTCACAAATATGGTTAATATATTTATGTATAATGTATAGATTAATTTTAATAACAATCAACCTCTGGGACATAAAAGTGACCCAAATACCAATAGTGTCTGGTAAACAAAATGTGTTGTTTTTGTAGGTACCTGATCAAAGACTCTCTGTGTATCAATCTGATCCCTCAATTCCTCACTCATTTTCCCAAAGAGCTCCGCCCTCTGCCCCGCCCCTCCACCACAAACAGTCGTTAGATAGGTCTGTAAAACTGCCTGTTGTTTCTCAGGGACCAATAGGATTTTGCTTATTTTGCTGTTCCCTCCTTCCCCACAAGTGAGTGTATCAAGCACTGCACCAGTCAAGAGAATTCCCTGAAAAAACATGGGAAAATGTAAGAAATCCAGCAGTTTTGTGAGGCATTGTCATTAAACAGAAGAGTATAATTTCTGAGGAAAGGAACTGCAAAAAAAATTAGTTGAAATTTAAAAAGCTTCAGGTTTAAAGTGGAGCGGCAGACCGACCTCCATCTCACGCAGTGCTTGAGGATCAAATTTTTGGCCTCCTCCACCCCCAGCGATCCCCAGTGCTTGGGACAGGACTTTGAGCAGAGCTTGACGGTGAGCTGCTTTAGTAGGGTCTCTCAATGCCTTCTGAATCAGACCCCCCTCCAGACTTCGCCAGCCTCCAAGTAATTGCTTCTGGGTATGAAAGAGAGACTGAAACATGATTGTTTTATAACTGCAAGGTTATACGAAATTGCATGCCCTGATTGGAAAGACCTTTACAGCAAATTACTAAGTATATATAGCAGGGGCGTTTTGTCCCTGTTTTGAGTTGGCAATGTCTACTCAAAACAAATTGGCATGAGAAAGTAAATCAACAGTATAGAAAAATAAATGTAAATGATTTTATTTAAAATGCTTAAACTTGACGAGACCTTTGTGTCTTTATTGCGCAAAGATCATTTCTGTTTGCTCAGCAGCATGAAATGAAACCGGAACATATACGTTTATGAAAATATGAACACGGTCACAAAAAAATCCCCATACTGTAGGGAGGGGGGCTTTAAAGAAAAAGGCACTGTTGCATAATAGACATAGGGAGGGGGACTTTGCCTCCTCATTTCAGTGGTCTGCCACACTCCACTGATGCATAGTGAGATGCCACCTAACTGTCTACTGAAACCAAACCAAAGTATCAGTTTCAATATTACTAAACATTATTAAACTAATTTTTAGGGCTGTCAAAATTAATGCAGTAACCAGTATGATTAGGTTTAACATTTTCCATCAATAACCATTATAACCATTTTAATATGCTAGCTAAACCACACAACCTCTCTCAAAAAATCCTCAATCTAAAGACATGCCAACAAATCTAATGTCAGCAAACACAGCAAATGATTTACAGGCAGAGAGCGTTGCTGATATAAATTACAGTGCTGCCTGCTCGCTTGACTCTTTTTTTGCTGTTTACAATGTCTAGGGCTGGGACAGAGACAGGTGATTTCTCAGGACACCGTGCTATCTGTTAAGTAGTAGGTACATTATGTGTGTGGTATTCAAAAAAGTTGCTTACAGCAGCTCAACAAGTATGAAATATGAATGAGAAAGGCACTGCAGCAGCACTAGCACTGCATTAAGTAGTAATGTGCGGGACAAATATTATATTATTTAATTATTGCAGACTTGAAATACTGTAAGTTTAGTCTTTGCAGTTTAAGGAATATAAAATCAGTGTTTGTTATTTTTAAACTGCATTTACTTTCATGTTTATTTATTTAGCAGCTGCATTTATCCAAAATGTGCTTTGAGGCATATATAAATGGACAAAAAAAAATATTTTTGGAAAGATAAAAGTGTTAAAGAAAAAGGCACTGTTGCATTAATATACCTTTCTACATTGTGTTTTATTTATGTAATCAGTATTTAATCAGCTACGAATATCATCCACACAATAATTGCAAAAAAGGATAATTACATCCACTTCTATTCAAAAGTTTGGGGTCAGTAAGTTTTTGTAATGTTTTTTGAGTCACCAAGTCTGTATTTATTTGATCAAAAAAATAACAGTACTTTTCATATATTTAATATATTTTGAAAGTCTCATGCTCACCAAGGCTGCATTTTTTGTAGATAATACAGTATTATTATTATTATAACAATTTAAAATAACTTTTATTTATTTATTTTTTCCTATGATGGCAAAGCTGAATTTTCAGCATTATTACTCCAGTCTTCAGTGTTACATGATCCTTCAGAAATCATTCTACTATGCTAATTTGGTGCTGAAGAAACATTTCTTATTAATATATCAATGTTGAAAACAATTGTGCTGGTTAATATTATTGTGGAAACCATGATACTTCCCCCCATGATTCTTTGTTGAATAGACAGCTCAAAAGGACAATATTTACTTGAAATTGAATTTTTTGTGCAACAATGTAAAAGTGTACTGTCCCTTTTTATCGATTTAATGCATCCTTGCTAAATAAAAGTATTAATTTCTTTAAAAAAAAAACTTAGTGACCTTAACTTTTGAACGGCAGTGTATGTATACATGCACAATAGAATGTGTGTGTGTTTCATTCATTCTATACCTCCAGCTGTACAAGCTTCTCTCCAGGACTGTGGGATTCATGCTGTCCTTCATCCTTTTCTCCTGCCTTTGATCCCACTTTAGGATACGTCCCAAAAATGAGATTATACACCTAAGCATGCACACACACATACACAAGTACAGATTTAGAAACTCCTATCTCATACATATACTTTAAATAGCCAGAGAAGACAAGAAACAAAACTCCCAGAGGAAAATTAACATTTCATTCGGAAACTCACAAGAGCCTATCTCAACACTTTTACTTTGACTACAGCACGTTAACCCATTAAAGCGTGCAACGCTGGAGGTCCTCTGCCCTAAAGCATTAGATTCTATCCCACAACCTCTTTCTCTGTTGTCATGGAGTAGAATTGTTAATGGTGCCGCACACCCAAGCTGAGACTCCAAAGAGGATGAAAGAGGAAGACGCCTCAGAGGAGCATGACGCTGAGTCATGATTTGGATTTCAAAAGCACTGCTGTCTGACCTAAGGTTGGAGGAGAAAAGAAGGTGAGAAGACCGACCTCTTTCAGATTGATGGGGGAAGAGAGCAGGAGGCTGGCGGTGTTGTTTGGCAGGGAAAGGTTTCTGATCAGGAACTGCTGGAACATTGACTGGTTCCTGAGGACACTTCCTACAGTGAAACCTGAAGCGGAGACATGCACACACATTTTTCATCAAAGCAGTTTGCATTTGCGTATGTGTACACTACCGTTCAAAAGATTGGGGGACAGTAATATTTTTTTTGTTGTTGGTAAAGACTTTTGCATTGGTACAAAAAAATGCTGTTGTAAAAATTTCTGTTAATTGTAAACAATCTGAAAATAGTATATCACGGTTTCAACAAAAATATTAATCAGCAACTGTTTTTTTATTTATAATGATAATAAATGCTTCTTGAGCACCAAATCAGTATATTAGAATGAATTCCGCAAATGTCTAAAGATTTCTGAATGCCTGAAGTAATGGCTGTAGAAAATTCAGCTTTGCCATGACAGGAATAAATTACATGTTAAAAATACATTAAAGGGGTGGTTGATTATGATTTCACTTTTCTAACTTTAGTTAGTGTGTAATGTTGCTGTTTGAGCATAAACAACATCTGCAAAGTTACGATGCTCAAAGTTAAAAGCAAAGGGAGATATTTGCTTTTAAAGAGATCGTTTTTTAAGGACTACAACAAACGGCTGGTAGGGACTACACAACATTCCTCCCGGGTTAGTGACATCACCAACCCTAGAATTTACATAACCCCCGCCAGAACACGATTTATAGATTATCAAGACAGAATATGCTAATCAAAGACTAGAAGATAACTACACATAAACTACATAAATTCATCAACTAACCATTCTGAAATGTCCTGTTGCTTCTACATATTGTCACTTCTTCTTGAGTCTCTCCATCATTGTCTGACTCCAGTTTGAACATAAAAGGCTAAAAGGTTTGAAAATTTTCAGTGCATGTCAGTGTGAGGTAAAAGGACACGAGCTGGTTGGACGGGTCGCGGGAATGGGGTTGTTTCATGACAATATGTCAGTCATCGTGTGGTAACGAAAATATGACTAGGCCTAGACTACTAGCTCTGAGCAGGTGTTGTCAGTGAACAGGCTGTAAAACTGTTGGCTAAATTACAGACACTCATGAAAAACTGATGCTAATTATCTGGGAAACATTCTCCAGACATCCCAAGTCTCCCGGAAGTTCCGGGTCCCGGGAATCTCCCGTATATTGATAGTGGCTCCCTGATGCCCGCAAATTAGTTAAAATCTACCGGAATCTAGAGCGAGCAAGAGCGCGCACATACTCCAAACCGTGTAGCGCGCGCACGGCAGAGAGGGAGAGAGCGAGATATATTGGTCATACGCGTTTACACTATGCAAATACGCAGGTCATTTTAAACTGTGGTACTCTGCAACTCTAAAATGACTCTCATTTCTCTAAAATGTACTGCTGTACGATTATCTTCAGTGTGGTCTATGATTCCTTTCAATACATGGTCTATAAAATCTTCATATGCATGATTTCAGTTGAAAATCAAATTTTGAATGTCCAAAGTAAACATTTAGTGTCAATTAAATACTTTGTTCTTTATTCTCATAAGAATATATATAATCTTATAACTTTAAGCACTAAATATATAAATATATAGTAAGTGACTTGCTTCTAATTTCTAATTAGGGCTGGGCGATAAAACGGTATCGGTTTTTATCGACGGTACACCATTGTCGGTAATGATATAAAAAATGTTCGATATAGTGCTCAATATTTTCATTAAAATGCGTGCGCATCGCTGGCGCGACCACCACAACGTTGCCCAACATCAAATGGCAAACGTAATGAAAGCGGAACGAAACTGCGCTACTCATTGTTTTGTGATTCACAGACCATCTATTAGGCGATACCACTTATTTTGTATTCGATACGATACCGATACTTTCAAGACCAGTACAGCCGATACAGATACGATACCTCTAAACTGAACTTTTAAATTAGAAAATTTCTTAAATTATTGAATTACTAAGATTAAAATGGGTAATGATACCCACTTAACATTATATTTGAAAGGCATTTTAACATTCAATATGCCTTAATTGGAATTTATTAGATTATATTTTATTTACACAAAGTTAAAATGTTTACTTGTAGTGGTAACCATGGAAATCTACAAAATATTATAGGCCTATTTAAACTATGGTCACTGTAATGTTCATTTTCATAAGGGACTGACAGGCTGTTGCACCAATAAAATGTAACCTTTTTATTCTGACAGTGTATGATTTATATTAAAATTAGTTACAGAATAGAACATCAGTATGAACTTTTAACATTCAATTTAAATAAATTAATTACACAAACTATGTAGGCTACAATTTGTTCGTTGTGAAATAGCTCAAACATATGTTTTTCTGTCTTCTGTTAAGCATTGTTCTGGGAAACGCAGCCCTGTTTGAATGCATTGTCGGCAGTGTGTGAACGCTCTCTGTGATTGATTGGTTCTGACTTGAAGCATTTGCGTGTGTTCAGCTCAGATAAGCAGGGAAGTGGTTCTACTAACTACACAATTATTCACTAACATAGGTTATTCATCCAATTCAATGCATATTGTATGCATTAGATTTCTTGTCAAATAAACAAAATAAACAAAAAAAAAAACTATAGTATCGATATTTTTAGTTGAGTATTGATATTTTCAATACTCTACGTCAGTATCGCTACCATTTATTTGTTTGGACCAATGTCAGTGCAGTGCGAGCCAATCTTGATCAAGTGACACACTGTTACTACACAACGCTGAGAGATCCAGTAAAGAAAGCATTTGAATTCGCCATTGAAGTAATAGGATCGCTGCGAGATCTAGTGAGAAGCATTCAAATGTTTTCATTATTAACAGATCAAACAGCGCTGACATGGAAACCAGGAAAAACATTGTGCCATGAATGAACTAGTAATAGGCTTTAGGTCCACAGATCAGCAACATTCACCATGAATTTAATGTAGTAACACTAACTGTAACCATGGAAGTTTGACAGGAATAGTAAAATGCTTCCAAGTACGTCACACATCTTTTTCCAGCACTTCAAAACTAAAATATTATCATATTTAAATGTTATTTTTAATGTGATGATCAAAACATTATTTGTTCATCCTTCAAAGATTACGCCATTTATAAAACTAAAAGTTTCAAGATGTAGGGGAACTCGCACTCCGTGACACCCGTGTCGTATCGAACCGAACCGTGAATTTTGTGAACCGTTACACCCCTACTTATTACAGATGTTGATCTACCTCAAAGTTTGCCTTGATTGTTCTATGTTTACTTTTACATTGCACACATTTTGCAAAATTTTATTTAAGTTCAAGAGTTTCTTTAGCACTTACTTTTTTATCTTAATATAAGACAAAGAATGTATTTACAAAGAATTGTTTACATTTTATTTTTGACTGGTAAAACTAATACAATTTGTTGTTTGCCTTAATAATGCGGATACATAATTTAAAAAAGTGATTTAAATTCAAACTTTTCTACTTGTCTTAAAAAAAAAAAGTCAATAATTATCGTTACCGAACATTATGAAACATTAGATTGTGATATATTTTTTTATATTTCTAATTTGCATAAATACATGTGTGGTTGGTCATGGTTGGTGTATGCATGTATGTACGGTATGCATGCATGAATGTACTGTATGTATGTCTATTTCTGACCATGGCTGGTGTTGTAGTGGCTCTCTAGAGGGCCTTGTGCTGAGCTCAGACTTTCGAGGTGCTGTTGCAGTGACTCCAGCTCCTCTCCCAAACTGGGCCTGTCTGATGTAAACAAGTGATTCTGCTCCACAACTTCACTGATCCTTTCCAACAACTGAGTCACACTGAGAAATATGAGGAAAAAAAGAGGGTGAAACTTCAAATGAGAAGAGCAACAGGAAGAGCAAAATAAAAAGAAGATGGGGCAAATCATTAAACAGGAGATAACCCAACTAGAAAAAGCTATCTTGGACCAGTGTGATCATAACTGGTCTATACTGATTACGCATTATTAGAGAATTGAGATTATAGATGAGTATTAAAGTATATAAGTTGTTGGCATAATATTGTATCATATATATTGCATATATATATATACACACACATACACTGTGCTAGTTAAACTAGAACACTCGCATTGAAAACACAAGAAATTAGGTCAGTTATGTGGAGGCTGAGATCCACTACAAATCATCACAAGATCATTTCACATCCAAGCACAAAGATAAGATCCATTACACAATCTAACAGCTCATATGATCACTACTACAGGTGGTGATTAGTGAGTGCAATTTACACCATATAATGAGAACAGAATCCATTAGAGCCCATCTTAGTCATCGAGAGAGAGATAACAAAAAAAAGAAACAGAGCGTACAGTAGGTGGACTCACGTGGAGTTTTTATACTGCAGGAAGCCAAACTCATCCCGCTGACCATCCGGACACAGAGACTGCATGATGGGAATGATGCCCGCCGAGGTGAGAGGGGCCGCGCTGTAGAAGGCTGGACAGAACCGGGGAAAAGCAGACCAACAGGGTGGAGGGATGGAGAGGATGGAGGTGAAAGAAGAGTGAAATACAGCATTGCAATGAGGTTTAAATGGGTTTGACGAAGGTGCAGTTGCGTTCAGATGTAGAATTGGAGAGGAACATAAAACAGATCAGTGTATGGATGGAGATAAATATTTATGGCCAGGAATGTGAGTGAGTGAATGAGAGGAACCGTAGGATGTGGGATAACAGAACAAACAATGATGATGACATTTTCCCAGGTCCACAGATCAAAGATTTTGGGAGAGATTAAAAGACAGGGAGAGAAAAAGAAGCTGCCGTCACATATCAGAGCAAACACGGGGTCAGAGAGGGTTTCAGATGTCAGATCGCTTTGATAAACTCCAAGTGGCCTTCAAATTATTGAATTCATTACACACGCAGAGGTTGACAAGCTGTCACTGAAGCAGAGAAAAAAAAAACCACAGCCTTGCTTTGTTGCATAGCTCTTCTACACCTACATGCTGCCAGTCATGTCTTATAGAACACAGGAACGAACAGCAGTGTTTAGATGACTCACTTCCTCACGGCAACCTGCTCCAGAACACACTTGATATGGAGTCAAATCTCAGGGACTGGTAAATGATTATATTTGTTTCTCAAAGGCCACAAACACTGCAGGAGTGACAACCATGGACCAGGACTCATTGCTGCCTTCAAATCCTCCTGAGAAATTCCTAATTCAGAAAGCATAGTTCTGTATGCGAGTGCCTGCATGTGTTTTATTCCAACCAGAATCAATTTTATATTTTATAAAAGAGGTAGGAAGCTTTTCAGGACTAGGCCAACAAAATAAAGAGAAAAAGATGCACATTTGATGTGTAACTTATGAATTTATCATCCTCATGCTGCGTGGGTCATGCAATCATGTCACCTAAATGAGAAGTATTTTCAAGCAAGCTAGAGTACATTTACATTTATGCAAAGCAACTTACATTGCATTTCAAGGTTCACATTTACATTCTTATCAGTGCTTGCTTTCCCAACGCTCCAAAGCCCAACGCTCTACTGTTTGAGCTACAGGAAAGCTACACCTTTCAAAAGTTTGGGGCTCAAGTTTTTCATGTTTCTAAAAGAAATCTCTTATGATCACCAAGGCTGCATTCATTTAATCAAAAATACTTTCATAAAAAATTGTTTATAATTTAAAGTAACTTTTTCTTATTATTTTAATATATTTTGATATGTAATTTATTACTGTGATATCAAAGCTGAATTGTCAGCATCATTACTTCAGTCTTCGGTAATGGTCCTTCAGAAATTACTCTAAATATGATTAAGTGCTCATTTCTTTTTAATATTATTATTAACATTTATTATTATTATAAAAATACAGCTGTTTTTTTCCAAGCAAAAAAGCAAAAACAACAACAAAAAACAGTTGTGGTGCTTAATATTTTTGTGGAAACTGTTTCGAGCACTTATTTAAATAGATTTATTTGTAAAATAAAGTCTTTAATTAATTTAATGCATCCTTGCTGTATAAAACTATTAATTTCTTTAAAAAAAAAAATCTTATTGAGCACAAACTTTTGAACAATAGTGTAGCCTATTTCACTTTTCTTTATCAACAGTTAACAATCATAACTAACATTAATAAATTACTAAACTAAAAAAACTAAAATTCATAACAGTTGGTGACCAAAACCAACTTGCTTCCATTATGATTATGATTCTTCGACAGTTGGGACTCAAAACAACATCATGACGGTGTTGTTGTGCGCTTTTTACATAAATACAATTATTCTGAGGTGACTTCTCAAAGGCAACAATAGACCAGATTCAAACCTCCTCATGAGCACCAAGTATTTGGAGGCCGTGCACTAAGCACTAAACAATGGTCACGGACCACGGCAACGTGAATTTGGATAAGATGTTTTTTCTTTGTTTTAATTTTTTTGAATCTAGTTTGTCCAATGATCACTGTAACATTTGTTCAAAAGGACACAATTCGCTTGCTGAAATGTAGGCTACAACTACCTTTCAGATGGCAATTCTCTGATAAAAACAATCCCTTACTACGACTTTGCCCTGCATTGAACTGCTAATGACTAAATTAGGCCTATAACTGCTGAGATTATTTAATGAAGCCTTAATTAATGAATGGCTCGGAGAAATGTGATCCTCCATTAGAGCATCAGTCAATTCAGATTCAGCTTTCGCCTCCATTCACTTTGGCAGCCTTGCCTGAAATGCAAACAAAAGGCAGCTGGCACTGACGAAGGGACCTAGAAGGTTACTTAATGGTAAGTGCTGACTCTTTTTCCTCCCTTAAGTGTTTTGTCACTGCGGCGTTTGGCCTGTAGAGTTGGTATCCTCGTCCATCGTCGCCTGTTCTGCTGCAAGACTCCTCGGCGCTTTCACCCAGAAGCAGCAGCGTTAGCTAAACAATGCTCGGCATCAGCACCTGTCGACTCTGCAAAAAAATGTCCCTCGATTGACGTTAACACTGAGGCGTGTTATATTTCTGCTGTTCCAGTGACAGGTTGTCTGCTCACAAGAGGTAGCTACGTTTATTGCCTCGGTTTCCTAACTCTTATATCTGACATCTAGTCCCGCTCCGCAAACACAGCTGAGGATTAAAAGAGCAAAGATCAGTCTGGGGAAATAACCTGACGGCTCAGTAAGTAGATGAATTCAGTCTGTGTGTGTGTGTGTGTGTGTGTGAGTGTCTGACAATTAAAATCACAACTCGTTGATTGAGGAAAGCACAGATGTGTCATCATCAGGACAAGATGTTTGAATAACGTGTTGTAAAACAGATCCTTTATTCACAGTGGATTTTAGATTATGTTAGTGTTCAGAGACATATGGGGGCCCAACACCTAAACCTCTTACCCCAGGCGTGATGCAATAAAATGGCAAGCGATAAAAAAGCTATACTAATCCTAGTTCCTGTTCCTACTACTTTCCATTTCTGCAGCATTGTGACGGGAAGCCACGTTCACACGGGATAATCATTAGGCGAAAATCACCCATTCAAAGTTTGAAAATGCCCTATTCTTTGAAACACCTTTGGACAATATCAGCATAAATTCTTACAATTTTGTGAATACTTTGCATTAAAAATGGGGGACTCGACCCACAGCAACAATTTAAAAGTAGCCCAATTCCACAGAAAAACAGTGGACTTAGCAACACTGTCTGTGAGTTTAATGTTTTTGAAAGAAGTCTACAAAGGCTACATTTTATTAAAAGAAAATCTAATTTAAACAGTAATATCATGAAATATTATTTCAATTAAAATAACTGCATGTTTTATATTTTATTATGTTTGAAAAGGCAACTGATTTCGGTGATGGCAAAGCTGAATTTTCTGCAGCCATTACTCCAGTCTTCAAAAGTAACAAACAGTTGTGCTGCTATAGGTATGTTTGTGGAACCCGTTTTATCCTTGATAAACAGAATGTTCAAAAGAAAGGCATTTATTTAAAAAAATCAATTTGATCAATTTAATGCATCCTTGCTGAGTTAAAAAGTTTTTTTTAAAGAATTTTAAATTATTTAATGTTTAATAATAACCAAAATAAATAAAAATGGGCATGTCTAACATGTTTATATTGCCATTATGTAATGCAAAAGAAAAACATTACAAGTTAAGATACTTTACTGCATTTATGACAAGAAATGGAGGATATATGCCAATATTGTCCACAACCCCACTTTGAAACATGGGCCATTTCAAAACTTTTGGTGGGCACTATATTTAACATCAAACATGGACGAGTCTTGAAGAAATTGATTGTGGCTGTTTGTATGACAAATCTCTCATGATAAAACATAAAACGGACGACGTCTGGATTTGATTTGATGCATCACAGCTTTTACACTTTCAGTGTGAATACACACATTTGCTGGAATCTTGATGTATCACGCCTGGTTATGTCACAGTGAGTGTTATTAATTTTCTTATGTTGTGTGTGTTGACATTTGGGAAAGCTCCAGTGTGCACATACTGCTGGAGTTATTTGGGCCCTTTTACCATTAGATTGATGCATGAAACAGTTGACATGACAAATACACAATAACAGCACAATAAACACATTAGAGTCCACGGAAAAGCACACACTCACAATTAGAGGACACATAGTGGAATGATCCCACAAACCCAAAAGAGTTAAGAATTTAGCCACACACACACACACACACACACACACACACACACACACACACACAAAAAAAAACTTTTTGACTTACACACTGGTCCAGCATGCAGTGAACATGCACATGAGAAAGAAAGAATGAAAGACAGAGGTGTAGAGAGAGAGAGAGAGAGAGCATTGAGGACAGATAACAGAAAGAAGCAAAAATAAAACAAAACATAGTGTGATTTCAGCATTGAAAATAACAGACATTGTGATGACATACAAATGAGGGTGTTCTGTAAAAGAAAAATACATGGCTATAGCTCTGTCTAACAGCCAAACAATCTTTGCAATCAATGACAGATTGGCAAAGTTGTATGATGCAACCACATAGAAAAATGGATAACCATCATCATATACCACAAACAGATACAATAAAAACACTTAAAGAGATAGTTCGCCCAAAAATGAAAAATCATGTACTCGCCTTCATGTCATTCCAAACCTGTATGCATTTCTTTTCTTCAGTGGAACACAAAAGGAGATGGCAGAATGTTAATTCTTTTCCACATAACGGAAGTTTTTTTTCGGCAATTTGAATGCACTTGAATGAGTTTTAAAAGCTATGGCAGAGAGCAAATTTTGAAGCAATTAACTTATATTTGTGAACAAATCAGAAGATTTGGAATATAGTGCAGAAGTTGTATGGACTTTTATGCTACTTTTTTTAAGCTTGGCAGCTTCTTTCACTTTCATTGTATAGAAAACAACAGCCAGAACATTCTGCAAAGTATTTCCATTTGTGTTCCACAGAAAAAAGACACATACAGGTTTGGAACATCATGAGAGTGAGTAAATAATGACAGAATTTTAAAAAAATTTGAGTGAACTGTCCCCTTATTTACCGATAAAGGCTAAAGGACCCAGTCTAACTAATTCAGACATACTTACAGAGCATTATTACAGTGGATATGTGAACATAATATAACCTTAAAGAGTTTATGTTGTTTATTTCTTTAGTTTATCCTTTCTTAGGTTAGTTAGGACTCCTCCCTAAATTATTTAGTGGGTTGTTTTGTTTGTTATTTTAGGCCTTGCTCTCCCGAGCCATTGATCCCCAGTAACCTGTTACGTTTTGTTGGGGTCTTTTTTTGTAAATAAAATCCTTTATTTGATATCATCTGGTGTCATCTTCACTCTGGGACAGAGGATTGAAGTGTGTGTTCGCCTTCCTACTTTTTTATTTTTATTTTATTTTACGCTTTTTCCTTAGTTACTTCCCCTCTCGACCCCTAGACATAACACCCAGGTAACAAAAGAAAGTGATCTGACCACTGGAGGGCAAGAATGAGCTGGGTTGGGGTAAGAGCCACCTTACTTTTCCTTACTTTCTTACTTCACCCCCTACTCCTCTTCCTCTTTCTCTCAGTGCTGTCATGAAACTTACCTTCTTTCACAGGAATGGCCGGCTTCTTCTGCCGCAAGCCCAGGAGTATGAAGAAAAGCACCAGAGGGATGAAAATCTCAAATGCAAGAACCCACTGCAGAGATAAACAAAGAGAAACAGGTTATGAAAGCCACATGGGCTGCAGTGGCTGGAGGTTATGAACATTTATATTGCATGGTTGGTTGCAACCTCTTTGGCTTGAAAATCTGAAGTGTTACAAAGTTCAACTAGGGGTCGTCAATAAAGATGGCCTGCTCAATTTCAGGGGCCAGTGTGAGAGAGTTTCAGGCCAGTTGATGGAAAAATGACTTGCCCTTTCTGGAAAGTTTTGCATGTACACTGAAATCTGTATATTAATTGAGCTTTGGTTTTCTGTTGCATTCTACATAGTTGTTGCATAGATATAGATGAAGTGTAGTTAAAAAATTGCTAAAATTACCTCTTGAAAGCATCAGTAAGAATATGCTAAAAACTACAAACTAATAAGTAATGAGTTGCACCATATTCCATTGTTCAATGAATTTATAGTTACATTTTATTGAATAATTTCCATCTTAACAACACATTTTCTTCTTGTAAAGAAAAAAATATATAAAAGCAAATTAATAAAAAAAAATACTGTACTATTCAAAAGTATAAGATCAGTAAAAAAAAGAAAAAGAAAAAATGTATCACAGTTTCCACAAAATATTAAGCAGAACAGCTGTTTTCAACAATGAAGAAATGTTTCTTGAGCACCAATTCTAATATCAGCATATTAGAATGCTTTCTGGAAGATTGTGTGACATTGAAGACTGAAGTAAACTCTGCCATCAGAGGAATAAATTAATTATACAAAGCAGTAAAAATCTCATTGTTAAGCCTTGCCAAATGATTGAGTCCAGTGTCAGGGATTGATCCGGTAAATACAAACTGGTGGCCTGGCCAACTGAAGAGTTTGCTTAACATGCAATATTTGCTAGTGGGTTGGCTAACACACCTGCTAGAGCTTCCAAACATCCGTTCCAACGATTATTAAAAGAGGTGGAGGAGAAATGAAAGATATTGCGCACACACACACTCCACAGCAGGTGGTGGGAAGGAGATGTCAAATGCTTTCAGGCACATTGTTTAAAGCGTGCGTGTGCGAAATACAGCAGAAAAGCTGCATCTCTTAACATTTCCCCCTGCATTATTTCCTCTCTCTCTCACTCTCTCTCTCTGCAGGAGTCTCATTTTTGGACAAATCTGAACTGAAGTTAGTGAGAAATAAGCTGTTGGTGAAAGTGTAGACTGATAAGAAACTCACATGGTTATAGCTGAACTGAGATCAGCCTGTTATTATTACTTCCTCGACAAACGCGTGAGGTGCCTTCTGTGCTTGACTAAGAGAGGCTGATCTCAGATCAGTGTCTAAGGGCATCCTGTCCCCGACCACAATGTGCCCTTCACTGCAGCACAGCATCACCACAATAACACTCAGTCCACATCCCGTCTTGTTGACAAGTGACAAGAGAAGGTGAAGAGGTTTTTCTCTCGTTGTTAGACGTTCTCCCCATGCATCTCTGCCATTTCTGAAGGTCACAACAAACAAGAAGCTCCTTTTACATGCATCTCTCACAATACACAAAGCCGCATCTGACATGACACACAAAGCTTCGCTTACGAGACCCTCAGAGCTGAGCACGGGGGGTGTGCACACCAGCCAAAGAGAGCTTGTTTTCTTTTTGTTAGAAAGTCCTGTGGCTCATAGAAGAACCAAAGACAAACATTTGAGTTGAATCTCAACTCACAATGAGTTTTAAACTGTATGTTGGAGGTTGTTTTTTCAACTATTTATGGAGATATTGTACCTGTTCCCTTTCGAAGGGAACTCAACAATACGTCAACGACGTTATGGGGGGAACGCCTCAGGCGTGACAGGTGTCTGAAATCACTATCAAATCACGTCAATCATATTGACCGGCGACAGCCCGTGAATCATTAGCGTGAATGATTAACGTGCGACCTGGAAGTATAAAGGGGCGCCTTGCACACATGACAAATCATCTCATCGTCTTCAGGGACTGTCTGTTTGAAAACGCTACTCAATGAAACGGTAAGAAAATAAAATGTACAGCACACGAGTGTGCTTTTCCTGCCTGGGAGAAGAGCGCGCACGGGAGATTCTCGAGGGAATCCTCTGTGTGAACTGTGAGCGTTTTTCTTTTAAAACGCTCGCTCTCGTCTGGCCCTCTTCTCGAGTGAAGGGGGTTCAACGTCTGGTTCTCGTGGTCCCGCTCGTGCCGAGGCAGAGCGGCGACTTGCATCATGGGCTTCCAGATAGAGCTCGTCGATCATCTTGAGAGTGCTGTAAACCTCTCAGATGATTCGACGGCTGACGAGGGCGAAGCAGGTGCTCTTGCTGCTCTTCAGGACGAGCAGGAGATGGCTGAGGAGGTTTATAATCAGGTAGATCCTGAACCCTCTCAGCCACCCTGCCCCGTGTATGCAGGTCTGGTGGATGTTGTGGAGCGCGCCGCCAACAGGCTGTAGCTGCCATGGCAACGCACTAGAGGAGAGACCGCTCGCGTAGGCTCGGCGATCGGTTTCTCCCCGGCCATACACCACCAGCTCAGGTGAGCCTAATCCATTCCTTCCTGATCTTCACACAGAGATCTAGAGGGCATGGAAGAGCCCATTCTCTGCCAGTATTCACTGACATCAGCGGGTTAATTTCGCTGATGTTGAGGGGATCGCAGAGCATGGGTATGTGTCGATGCCGCCCATTTGACGAGTCGTTTGCGAACTATCTCATGTCTGGGCAGGCGTCGACACTGAGAGCTCCATTTCTGCCATCCAAACCGCTAGAGACAACAGCGCGTTTGAATCGCAGAGCATACACGGCAGCAGTTCAGGCTGGTGCTTCCCTGCACACCATGGCGGTGCTGCAGGCATACCAGGCCGACCTGCTGCAGGATCTCGACCAGGGGGCAGGGATGTCCCCTGAGGCGGTTACTGAGCCGCGCCGAACCACGGTTTTTGCGCTCCGGGCCACCAAACAGACTGCTGCCACGATCAGTCGGTCGATGGCGGCGATGGTGGCCACGGAGAGACAGCTTTGGTTAAACCTGGCCGACGTTGAGGAGAAAGAGAAGGCCTTTCTCCTCGATTCGTCGGTTTCGCCCTCTGAACTCTTTGGCCCCTCCGTGGAGGCGGGGCTTGGGAAGTTCAGGGAGGCGAAGGCGCGCTCAGCTGCTTTTAGGAAAAAACCTGCATACCGCTGAGATCCGGTTCCACGCCCAGGCAGGCGGGAGGGCCTGGCCCTTCACGGTCTGAGGACCATAGACAGGGCCAGAGAGCCAGTGTCGCCTCTCGTGCGCCCCCTCTGTGGAGGAACAGGGCGCAGGAAAGGCGTGACTCCCGCTAGAAGAGGGATCTGAGGGAGGTTATCCAGCACAAGCGCATACAGCGTCGCTGATGGATAATCTCCCCGGAGGGCTTCATTAAAAAGAGAAATCCAGCCCTCTCCTCTCTTCTGACTCCCCAGACGTGCATTACATCAGGCCTGGCGCTGGGCCTATGATAAGAACGATGTTCCGATGGCCCGCCTAGGCTTGGTTAGTAGAAACGCCTCTTTCAGGCATGTAAAGTGGTGGACCCCAGGTTCATAAAGAACTATCTGGCGAGTCTTCACTCCGCACGCCGCAGGTGAGCTGTCTGGTCTTTTCAAGAGTCAATTTTGTGAATTAAAATTCCGAAATGTATCTCTCTACAGACCTCGTTCCCTGTATAGAGCTATGGGGTCATGTCATTTGCTATGTCATCAGGTAATAAGGTAAGAGAAGTTTCCTGGATTATTAGGGCCCTGAAGTTCCCCATTAGGTGGCCAGAACGATAACTATGTTAGCCTTCGGGCTGTTAGCCACCTCAGGGTAGAGTAGTTGGTCTCTCTCTTAGAATTTTTTACTTAGAGTGTTGACTGACGCTAGAGCTTCAGATAGATCTTATGTCCGGCCCACGGGTCCGTTTGACTTCTTCCTGAGTATTTCGCCCCTTGAGCTCTGTTTGGGTTTTCATTAGGCTGAGCGATCATGCAGCCCTTTGTATGGAATAATACAGACTATATTCTTTAGTAAGGCTGTGGCTCCTCCGAGCCCTCAGATAGATCTATGCCTGCAGGCTGGCCCTCACCAGGGCCGCCTCTGTAGCTGGCCTAGGCTGTGCCAGGGATAATAGGAGTGCTCTGCTAAAATTTAGCATTGCTTCCTCTGAACCTTCACTTTGTGAATGTAGGTTTCTAGCATCCCTGTATAAACAGCCTCCTCCCATGGGAGTCGTTAGGCCAAGGCCCGCCCCCTTCTCTGCATTCTGGGGTGACTAGAGTAATGCAGCATGGTGCAGAGGATGGTTTGTAAGGACATGGTAGGCCTCAAACAGGCCTCCGTGGTATATATGTCTTTATTGAGCAGGGTTAGGCCGTCTTTCGCTTCACGAAGAAGACTGGGTTTCCTGCCCGACCCTGCCATGCAGAACTGGCCTACAGATTTAGGCCGCCAGTTTAGGCTTCACTCACCTCGCTGAGCTACTGCTCGAGCGCTAGGTTGTAGGTGGATGGCTTTCATTCAAGCCCCACTCCCCTAGGTTGGGCACAGATAAATTTCTGTCACCCCTAGAGCCGCTGGCAGGCCCGGACCCTGGTAACCTCAGGGTGAGGTGTGAGTATCCCCCTGTGATACAGGGTAGGTCTGAGCACTTCACTCCCAGTTCTGTTTATCCTACTTCGCACCACTATGGCTCGGGTCGAGTATGAAGTAAGCTTCACTTCTTCTTTGGTCGAAGTACGCTCCCCTGAAGCCAGAGCATTGCCCTGAGCTGACGCCCATGCATAGATGGTAGGCCCCTGACTAATGGGGCCTCCGTTGAGGCAGAGTGGCGTATGTTGTACTCCCCTTGTTTTAAGGGTGCTAGCTTTTTTGCGGAGTACACTGCCATGGGCAATGTGATTAGGCACCAGGATGCTGTAGGCGCTGCGTAAACAGCTTTGCTGCCAACGAAGGCTGCGCCATTAGGTAGTAGGCCTCAGCAGGCCTCCTTGATTGGACAGCCCCCTAGAGGGCACTGTAGGCCAGCTCACTTTACGTGGTTGGCCTTGGTGGTTCGGGCAGTTGACTCACTGATGGGTAGTAGGCCTTAAACAGGCCTCCTCGGAGGTGAGTCCCAACATTGTGGGACATACCTTATAGCGCTACTGGAAGCCCATTAGTAAATTATGCTTGTGTAGTATGGTTCCCAACAGTGTACTTTATAGCAGAATATGACTTGCTATTAGCTAGTAGGCCCGACCAGGCCTCCCTGATAGGCGAGTCCCCAGCTGGCTGGCCTTAGCAGGCCACCTTATACTATCACCCGGACTCAGGGCTCAAAGCTAACAGTGGTTATCAGGTAGTAGGCCACTCAGGCCTCCCTGAAGGTGAATTCCCACTTAAGATGGTTATCAGGTAGTAGGCCTCAGCCGGCCGCCCTGAAGGCGAATTCCCACTTAAGTTGGCTATCAGGTAGTAGGCCTCTCTGGGCCTCCCTGAAGGTGAGCTCCCAAATATTGTGGCTGTCAGGTAGTAGGCCGCTCTGGGCCTCCCTGAATGTGAGCGCCCAAATATTTTGGGTGTCAGGTAGTAGGCCTCACCAGGCCTCCCTGAAGGTGAGTTCCCACATGCTGTGATTATCAGGTAGTAGGCTCCTCCAGGCCTCCTTGAATGAGTACGGTCAGGTAGTAGGCCTCACCAGGCCTCCCTGAAGGTGAGCTCCCCACATACTGTGGTTATCAGGTAGTAGGCCTCTCTTGGCCTCTCTGAAGGTGAGCACCCCACATACTGTGGTTATCAGGTAGTAGGCCTCTCTGGGCCTCCCTGAAGGTGAGCACCCCACTTACTGTGGTTATCAGGTAGTAGGCCTCACGGGCCTCTCTGAAGGTGAATTCCCACTTACGTTGGCTATCAGGTAGTAGGCCTCTCCGGGCCTCCCTGTAACGTTCCCTAGTGGTGCTGGGTTTATGAAGCTAGTGGTCTCTTGCTATCAGTTTCAGCTAGCCTTAATAGGCAGCTGCTGAAGGCGAGCTTGCGCCCTGGCTCGCTAAAGTGTTCATTCTCTGCTATTGGTTCCCTCCCGGAACTTTTTCTGCCTACAGCCTGGTTTGCCTACCAGGCAGACCTGTGCTCCCCTCACCGAGGGTCTCTATGAGCATGCGGCTTCCTGAGTCTGGTCAGACGGTCGTAGGCCTCTCGTGAGGCCTCCCAGTTAGATCAGCCCTTAGGCCTTCACAGGCCTCCTCAGTGTTTTGAAACACAGACACTGGGTTGATCCGTGGATCGAGTAGAGAAACTCCCCTCGCTAGCAAGGGTTGGAAAGCACTATGCTGAGTCATACTCTCCGGGATATCCCGTCTCTGAGATCCGGGCCGAGTGGTTCACTGCCAGCTTCGCAGTCCCTCGGGTTGGATGCCTTTCTTAAGGCTTTGTTGTCCAGAGGCTCTGTCTTCAGACAGACAGGATTTGGCCAGACTAGTGTCTATGTACTGACGCCAGGTCAGGCCGTCCTGGTGGCATTTCGGGGTGAGTACGTTCCCCTGAATAGTGACTGGCTGGGGTTCCTTCGGGTTCCCTAGCCACATTCCCTAGAAGGGACCCCTTCTAATCGGAAGCTGTGGTTCCAGGCCCGGAGCCGGCCCAGGTAGACCTTTTTATTTAACCATGTTTATGAAGGTTTTTCTGTGAGGCTGTAGCTTGGGCTATGACCGTAGGGAATGCTGTCACTGACAGCCCAGTGTGACCTGAGGGTGAGTGGTTCTAGCGTTTCATTTGAAGTTGCTGGTTCTGACAGTTGTCACTGCCACTTGGCATGCACTCCCCTTAGCATGGCGGAGTTGGTATATCGTTCCCCATAACGTCGTTGACGTATTGTTGAGTTCCCTTCGAAAGGGAACGTCTCAGGTTACGACTGTAACCTATGTTCCCTGAGAACAGGGAACGAGACAATACGTCTCCCTGCCATGCCTCGGGGCTTGCCTACCGTACAGTCCCTTCAGACGATAAGGTGATTTGTCATGTGTGCAAGGCGCCCCTTTATACTTCCAGGTCGCACGTTAATCATTCACGCTAATGATTCACGGGCTGTCGCCGGTCAATATGATTGACGTGATTTGATAGTGATTTCAGACACCTGTCACGCCTGAGGCGTTCCCCCCATAACGTCGTTGACGTATTGTCTCGTTCCCTGTTCTCAGGGAACATAGGTTACAGTCGTAACCTGAGACGTTTATTAGCACTTCTCACAAGCATTACACAGAATCGGCCTGTAATTTAATTTAACATATGCACACTTTTACCTAGCTCTCTAAATGAGGACGTACAATAAACGTCTATTGTTATTGGTCTAATTTGATCTAATTTTATTATATAGCAGTTAGATCAAATTCTATAATTGAATGAGAGAGCAGAGGGCTTATATTCAGTGTCCAGTATGATATTTAGAACATGTATGTATGTGAGTGTGTGTGTGTGTATACACACAGTAGCTATGTATATAACTATGCCCACCCACACACACAGTGTGTATCAGTGCAATAAAACTTCTAGTTAAAAATACACCCAGACACCATTATGCACTAGAATAGTCTAGTCAGTGTCTTTCAGCTGTCCACTTTTTATACTTTATCAGCTAAAACACACTTTCCATTCACCCAATGATTGAATTACATCTTTGTGCCGCTGCCCACCGAGCACAGCATCCATCACCAACCAACAGGCAAATAACGCAAGCTAAAACACTTATCCTCCAATAACAATGCATGCTGAGAGATATGAGGTTTTCTGTCAAGTAAATTTGAGATAATGGAATTGCTTTTACTGTGCGAGAATTGAAGAACGTCTCATATACCTCCATATACACCTCTGAAAAATCTATCTTCTCTTTTCTCTGCCTGTCTCTCCCCAGACATCTCATAAGAACGGAGCTTACATAATCAGATAAAACTCACATGCACAAAACATCATTTAGCATTCATAATTACATTCTAACCAACAATTCCAAACAGGCCCCACAGTCGCTTGGGATCGAGACACTGAGCGCTGTTTGTGTTTATGCGAGCGGTGTTTTTGAAATGGGTACGTTTTGTAATTATCATCTTGTGCGTGATCAGAAAGTGTACGTTTCAGTGATTTTACCACAAGTAAGGGGGTCTTTATTGCTTAAAATGGAGGCAACAACACCACTGTCCAAAAAGTTTGTTAAATTTATTATCACTAATTATTGGAATAATTAGTGATAAGTATTATAGTACAAATCAAACACTGTAGCAACATTTATAGCCATTTTATGGGTCATCCAATTAGAATTAGACTGAACCATCCCCGTTTTTATATCTGTACCTGCTTATAAGTGCAAGACTTGGGCGTTAGGCATCAAACTACTGTATTTAAAGGTGCTTTGCAAGACAAATGTGACTGTTAGAAGCCCAATACAAATCTGAACTGAACTAAAATGAGTAAGATTAATTAATGGCAAGTGTGTTGAATGTGCTTCATCTAAAAGGTGTAATGCAGTTACTCGTTACTCGACTCTACCCTCGTGCTCTAGGCAGCCAGGGTTTGAGGAATGGATCTGTGGTCATTCACACTGGATTGATTACCCATCTCCCCCTCTGTTAATACGCAACAGCTCCAGGCTATAGACATATTTCTCCCGAGACTCCCTGGGACATTGCTGTATTTCCATTCCAAGCAGGTTATACAGAAACAATTCCACCCAGGCAGCAACAAAAGACAAGGGATCTCGATACAACATGCAATGCTTTGTTTTTCATTTGAATAACCCAACTAGATGATGCATGCATGGATATAATATTTCAGGCACTGAGCACAGATCATTAAAGTTTATCTGAAAATGGAACCCATTTCAGTCAGTCTCCAAAAAAAGAAAAAGAAAAGAAAGCTGAAACATAAGTGGGTTTGCTCAACCTCAATACAACGGCACATTCAAAAGTGATTAATAAAGTGCATTATGTGCTTAAAGCTAAAGTTTAAACAGCTTTAACATTTTTAGCAAGTGGATCTTGTATTTTTAATCAATAATAATAATCAATAATAATAATGAGATTTGTACCACCAGCTCCTTTGCTAAACTTTTTCTGAAATTAGACACCCACCGGGGTTACCAAACCTTTTCACCAATGATTTTTCTTTTTGTTTGTGATTACTGGATAAGGATTAAAATCATTGTATGTGTGGGATCGAGTGGATTTCCATTTGTGCGTCAGCTAGAAATCCTTGGAATTAATGGTTTTAAAAGATTAGGCTTAAAATACAAATGTCTCCAATAAATCTGTCCTAAAATGTGCTGAGGTTTGAAGGCTTTTACCCTCAAAGCGTAGATTGATGTTATCACCGTATTTAGTGCTCACATTTTACTATATAAAAGCATTCATGACGAACAATAACTAGCCAATGAAAAATATATTTTACAGCGTACCATAACTGAAAATAATCAAATAAAATAATATTAACCAGGGATGCGTGAGATATCAGTACATTGTCGGCTGACTTTTAATTGTTGGCTGATATTAAATATTTTTTATTATTTAATAATGGTATTCTAATAATAATGATATTGGATATACACAGCTATTGGATATTTAATTGCACATGCTCATCTCCCCTATTTTTACATTCAGATTAACATCATCTAATGCATTCTTAAAGGGATACTTCAGCTCTGGGAAGAAGAATGTGTATTTAATAGTGGTCATTTATGTAGAAATGTGAAATTATTTTTTAAATTGAAGCATTCTAGAGTGAGAAAGGGCAGAAAATGTATTTTTTACTCATGTGGCTGAAAGACAACAACTCCCAGAATGCACTTGCTTTGCTGCCCTTACGAAGCCAGGCCACTCCCAAACCACACCTACCGGTTAGAGGCGGCAGCATCTGAAAAATTTCTCCACACATTCTCTAGGCTAATACATACTCTAGTAACAGTAAAGGTTTATAAAGAGAACCACAACCAATGTGAGTTATAACTTTTAATAAAAAAAAATAATTAATATTAACACTTTTACACTCAAAGCTCTTCCAGAGCTTCAGCTGTTTCCTTATATTCATTCACAGTATTGTCCGTCAGGAGCTGGATATCTCCGTCTGATATCCTGGACAACACAGGTGGGCAAAACGAGACGATAGTCTTTACTATGTCTCTCGCCTTGCAGGACCCATTCCATAAAGTGACGGTAGGCTGATAGGCGTCGGCGATATTGTCTACAAAACAGTAATGTTAAGCACAACGTTAGCAATGCGAACTATTTGCACATATACAGTATGCTAGCATAGATGTAAATATAACAATAATAGCTCAGCTGACTAAGTTACGCGTGAAGAACTTTGTGATAATGCCGAGTGTCCAAACTCTGTTCATTACGTCTTAGTAAAAAAAAAGAAAAACAAACCAAATACTCACTTTACACTAAGCCAGGGATCACCAACCCTGCTCCTGGAGAGCTACTGTCCTGCAGACTTCAGTTCCAACCCTGTTCCAACACACATGCATGTAATTATGAAGTAACCCTGAACAGCTTGATTAGCTGGTCCAGGTGTGTTTGATTGGGGTTGGAGCTAAAATCTGCAGGACAGCAGCTCTCCAGGAGCAGGGTTGGTGACCCCTGCACAAAACCCGTCCGTTTGTCCCTGCGGGCTTTGGCTGGCGTTTCCAATTTATCTCGTCCAGAAGAAAATGGGATGGCTGAAATTCGCGACAGCAATTGGACTCTCTATCTGTTTCCATAGGCGCACAGCGAGAGCACTGACACCACCAGCTCGAGTCTGGCCGGGCTCGAGTCAGGTCTTGCTCCCCTGCTGCAGCAGTTGCTCCGGCCGCCTCTTGTTCCTCCATCTCCCGCAACTGTTCATCGCTGTATTGCGGCTCGTACAGGTAGCATCAGATTCGCGCAACAGATATTCGAAATCCCCTTCTGCCATTTCAACTTCAAAACTACTTTCCGCCATCGTGATTAGCCTACTATACTTTCTACACAGAGCAAGAGCCTGTTAGCTTAGCTTCTACAGAAAGATGGCTGACACTATATTTACACTCTGTGAGTGAGATCCCGCCCCATATGGGCGTGGTGAAAACATGCGGAACTAGCTACAATTCCTTGCTGTAGTTTTAAGCCTCTGGCCCAAAAATCCTCCGATGACGCAAAATTACGATTTTTGCGTCATCGGAGGATTTTTCCCAGACTAAAAATACATAATTCTCTCATATCAGGGGGATATGAGGGGGGGGAAGCACGGTAATTCGAAAATACTACTGGTTTTCTACTGATACAAAGCTTAATGGTAAATCCTGAAGTATCCCTTTAAAGTTGATATTTTAAAACACTAATTTAATAGCACTGTTAAATGTAATCATTAACAAATCTCAAAATGAATATCCATTTTCACACTGTACATTATAATGTTGCAAAGCCTAAATTCACTTGTAACATTTAAAATGGTTTTAGTTTAAAATTACAGATTTTAAATATATTTAGAAAAAAAGTAGGCTAGTATTTTAAAGTCACAATAAATTCAAAATTCTTGTTTTTATTTTATGGAATATTGCAGTATTATTATAAATGTAAAATAAATAAATGTTATGAATTTATCTGTGCACATCATTGTTTTTTGTTTTGTTTAATTCATTTTAATTCATCCAACCATCCAATCAATTCCCTATGGACAAAATCAAGTCCCACCCTACAGTTTTCTTGTTGAAGAAGCGGTTTCACTCAGATATATGTAACAATATGGAAGAAAAGACTACCACAACTTTGTCTCATGGCGTCTTTAAGATTGCAATTTATTGGTATGGCCCAGAATTGTAATATTGGTTCATTCCTAATATTATTATGTTATCCAAGATAGATGGTGAAAAAAAAAAGTGGTTTCTGAGTGGTTTCTCTCAAGGTCGATCCTCCTGACCCTGTGATCCTGCTCACCTCTCACACAGCAGTGCTTAAGGTACCACTCTGAAAAGACTCTGTTCTTCATCTACTATGATGTTACGCTCTATTCAGAGATCCTGTTTCTGTTACTCACAAAGGCAAGACTGTGCTTCCCCTGTCTTTATTGAGCTAGAAGAGTGTATGCTCAGCCATTTCTGGGGAAAATTTTTAACACCTTATTTTGACAGAGCCGCTTTGAATTGATTAATCTAACAAAGGTATAAATCCTAGATATATTTGCTCAGAAAAGTGAAAAAAAAAAAAAAAAAAAAAAAATATATATATATATATATATGTTGAAAACAAAACCGTATATGAATACTGCATATGTGAAAATTCACTGGCCCTATCTAGAGGCCAGTTACACAGATGGCAGCATTACAGAAAACGGCCCGCCTAATTTAAAGGTTAATTAACCTCCGTGTTCTTCCAGTTGCTAATTCATCTCAGTGTAATGACTGAGAGAGTCATTACAGATGAGCCCATTAACTATAAAAAGCTTCCAAAAGCAGGAGTCAGAAAAGAGGTGAAATCAGACAAGACATTTACATGCATGTGCTTAAAATTGTATGTATTCTTCTCTCTGTGGAATCATTGAGCATGTGAATTAAATAGAGTGGGAGTCAAAATGAGTGAAAGAGAGAGGTAGAGATTAAGAGAGGGAAAGAAAGAGTGAGAGAGCGAGAGAGAGAGGAGGAAGGGTTAAGCACAGGTCAGTGGTGGGTGGTGTCTTTTATATTTGTTGACCAGCTTAAGATATGCTTCCCGTATTTCAACACGACCACGAAGCAAGATAACGCACGCAATGCAAATAACTGATAAACGAATATGCAATATGTATTTCCTGAACAACTTTTTTTGTAGGGATCTGCAAGCAGTTTCTATGTAGGTAAACCTAATAATGACAATAAACCCATGTAATATTTAGCATGATATTTCTACAAGTATACCAAGGACGAGACTAATAAAATCACACCACATTCCAGGAATCACACCACATTCACATTCCCTCAGGAAACAATGAGTCCTAACCAAAACAAAATTAAACTGCAAATACCCTTGACACTTGTATACTTTTAATACGATATTGTGATTCCTAATTCTTATGTAGCATTTAAATAATCTACACATATATTTAATATCGCCATTTATTGGTATGGGCCAGAATTGTAATATTGGTGTATCTCTAATATTGAAATGATGGAAAGTGATGTATATGCGAGAGAAACGGCTTCTCGAAACATTGTAGGGCGGGACTTTATTTAAACCATCAGGAATTGATTGGATCATTGTCATTTGCTATTGCTGTGATTTCATGTGAGTGACAGGTTGTACAGTATATATATATATATATACACACTACATACACAGCATGAAACATTGAAAAAGAGAATAGAAAATGAGGCAGTCATTCATAAATGTCCAGTGGGCATTCAGTCTTTTGTACTAAAACAGGTGTCTGAGAAAGGGCAAAGGGAAAAACAGAACTCAATTGTGCCACTTCCTTTCAGAGAGAAAGCGATAAGGGGCAAAGGACAGCATGTCAATCCTGTCATAAATTATGCATGGCCGAGAGAAGATGAATAGGCATGTACAGCTTATCGGAGCTCAAGGCCTGGAGCCTGCAGATGACACAGCTGCTGTAATCTACTGTAGACCTGATCAAACTCATAACCTATAAACACTCATCGACTCGACTCTTTCTCAGATCATAGCAGTTCAAAAAAATTTAACTAAGAAAAAGGATGGGAGAAAAAGCAAGCAAGATAAAGAAAAAAACATGTAAAGGATAGTGAGGTAAAAAACACTGCTTAAAAAGAGTCAATGTATTCAAGTATTCAAGTTAAAAAAAAGAGCATTTTTCTGTATTAAAAAATGTTATTTGTGGGCCTTAGTGTAAATGTCCAGAGACTGTAAATGAAAATAAAGCAAAAATTATTTAGAAAAAAAAAAGAGAAAACATGCACAAAAGAAGTTTCTCATTATCTTTAATTAAAATAAAAATATACTTTTACCTGGAAATCAAAGTTTGTCATATACAAGAATGCATGGCATGCATGTTGCAGGACTTCAACATGCAAGAAACATGTGGCAATAAAACACAAACAGAAATAAGATACCAAAAAACTTGATTTTCATCATTCAAAAATTCATGTACTGTAAATAAACAGCCTGATTTTTTTACATTGAAAAATATGCTTGAAACAGAAGGAACAAGAAAGAAAATGGAAGACTGAAACAGTCGTGAGAAAGAATGAAGGAGTAAAAGCTCCTACTTCGTTTGGCACAATCCAGTTTTAATTGGGAACAAACAAAAGCGGGGTTGTCAGCACTAACGTAACTACATTTTTCATTAGTGTTGAAATAACTCAGCTGTTCAATAAAGTAATAGCTTTCCAGTAACAAGCCATTTTTTTCAGGAAGTAGTGGTTTAGTGAGACAAAAATGCTACATTGCTGGTCATTACATCACATTGTATAAAGCAAAAATGAGCTTAGGCAATAATTGAACACACTCTGAATCCAACTCATTTTAGCAAACTGGTTCATTGGGACTGTTCATTTAAAACCATTTTAAAACGGCAATTCACTGATTCATTTGAGTAGCTCCAAGTCCCTGAACAGTATTCTTTACAACATTACACTCTTAAAGGGATAGTTCACCCAAAAATGACAATTCTGACATTGTTTACCCCATGTTGTTCCAAACCTGTATGAAAAATAAATTATATCCTGAGAAATGTCTCAGTGTTTTTTCAGTGTTGTCCATACAATGGAAGTCAAAGGCAACAAAAATTCAATCAAAGTATCTTCTTTTGTGTTCCACAGAAGAAAGCAAGTCATACAGGTTTAGAAAGACCTGAGGATGGATTCATTATGACAGGATTTTCATTTTAGGGTGAACTATTCCTTTAAATATCTTCAATGTAGTGTAGTGTTACTAAACTACTTTTTCAAAAGAGGCCTGACTTCAGCACTTTGAATTTTAAGTAGCTTGTAACTTAGTAAGCTACAGTTTCAAAGTAACGTCCCGAGCACTGGTAAGCACTGCACACAAAGACATACAGTATGGGGGAATCTAAAAGGATTCACAAATCTCACTCGTTTCTTCATCCTTATTCCATCACCATTTTTCTATACAAGCAATTCTTAGTTCTTTTCTTTCTCCTTCTCCAATTCAAGGCCTCATTTCTGCATAAAACAAGTCTGCACTAGTCTCTCCCACATGGCATTCTTGAGATTGCAGACAGTTTAAGGTTTCTCGTTGTCCCTAATCACATTCCTCCCCTTTCTCCGTCTTTCAACGCCACTGAGGATGGGAGATAATCCCTCTGTCAGGCAGAATTTAAGATCGTCTCATGTAGAATAGGAGTCTCTTGGAGGGCAGAAGAGTTTTAAAAACTGCTTTCCCTCTAGTAAATGGAGTAGTTATCATTTTTATTCTAACGGCTGTAAACTCCGCAGAGCGTAGGCTGCACTGCGATAATGAGCGCAATCACACAATCTGTCCTCACATGATTCATTCACAATGAGAACAGGATTTTGGACGTGAGAGCAATTCACCTTATTCAACCTAATTTCCATAATGAAGCAAGTAAAGGTCAAAGGCAAAAATAATGTAAGTTTCTTAATACTTTTTGAAACTCATTTTGAACCTAAAAGCTGCCCATTTTTAGGTTATTTTTACTTCACAACGATGTACTAAATATGGAAAAGCTTTCCCGTTGCTTTTTTCGCGCACAGATGACAACGCTGTCAAAACGATCCCCGTTCACTAGAATCCACGAAAACGACTAAAAAGCTGTATTATGCTGCCAGGGCAGTAGTTGGCCATGTGACTTTGTAAAGAAACACTATGCGCCTCTAGACTGAAAACGTAATTCGCATGACATCACAGTTTTCACAAATTCTCAAATTGTGTTGTTTACATGGAGACGACAACGGTATAGTTTTTGAAGTTTGCATTTTCAGGCCCCCAAAACGCCATTTTCATGTAGCCTAAATGAAAAAAAGTTTTTTGGAGTAGGCCTACATTACAAAAAATTATAATAAAAAAATACTTTCAAAATTAAATTTTTAATTCAATGGTAAAGGAGAACTCCGGGCAATTTTTAAGTTAATCTTGATCGTTATATCTTTGCGAGTACTGTCTATAGAAAAAAAAAAAACGAACCGGATTGGTGCTTGCAACACGGAGCTGTTCCCGCAAATGCCCAGAGCTCCCCCTCAGCTAAAACGGCAGTTATGGGGGCAAATACATAAAGAGTGTCTTTGTGCCAGTTAACAGACACAAAATGCAATTAAAATGTCTGTCCTGAAGTCCCGTGGGAACTCAGCCAAAGGTAAATAGCAGTGTGTAGGTGAAGAAGAAATGGTTCGCGTTTGTGACGTAGCCTACAAGGATGACTACACAGACACAACACAGCGCCCAAATGGAAGGATAAATAAAGTTTACATTACCTCCACAGTAGTTGCACTCATCTCCGTCCACGGAATCGCTTTTTTCTTCAACCGGCCCCGCTGTGTTGTCTGTGTAGTCATCCTTGTCAAAGTGTTCGCTGCAAATGCGGTAATCTTTAGCGCGTAGTACTTGTATGGGAGTTTGTGCATCAAGTTGAAGTACAACTAGCCACAAATGCAGAATCTCGAGGCCATGGAAAGGAAGACGATGAAAATAAGTTCTTGTATTTTCTATTGCCATAATTCGGAACGGCAAAAACGCGAACCATATTTCTTCTTCACTTGTGAGCAACTCCGATCATCACTCTTCACACGCTCCCACCTGCACACTGCTATTTCTCTCTCTCGCGCGCGCGATCAGCACCGTGACGTAAATTCTTTCATCCCGCAGGGATCATCAGTTTTCAGATGACGGGTCCGAAAGAAACAGTTTTCGGTTCAGTGTACTGGTGATTCGAAACTGCAACAATTCTTGAGAATCGCTGTAGCAAAACGGCGCTGATCGCGCGCGCGAGAGAGAGAGAAATAGCAGTGTGCAGGTGGGAGCGTAGTGTGTGAAGAGTGATGATCGGAGTTGCTCGCAAGTGAAGAAGAAATGGTTCGCGTTTGTGCCGTTCCGAATTATGGCAACAGAATGCGAAAATACAAGAACTTATTTTCATCGTCTTCCTTTCCATGACCTCGAGATTCTGCAGTTGTGGCTAGTTGTACTTCAACTTGATGCACAATCTCCCATACAAGTACTATGCGCTAAAGATTACCGCATTTGCAGCGAACACTTTGACAAGGATGACTACACAGACAACACAGGCCGGTTGAAGAAAAAAGCGATTCCGTGGACGGTGACGAGTGCAACTACTGTGGAGGTAATGTAAACTTTATTTATCCTTCCATTTGGGCGCTGTGTTGTGTCTGTGTGTAGTCATCCTTGTACGTCACAAACGCGAACCATTTCTTCTTCACCTACACACTGCTATTTGGGCTACCTTTGGCTGAGTTCCCACGGGACTTCAGCGCGAGACTACAGCTAGTCGTCTAAAACAGTATTTACGTGAATTTAAACAATGGCTAAGTTGCTAAACGCATCTTGTTCACATGTAAGGGCCCTGTTCATGTTGGACAGACATTTTAATTGCATTTTGTGTCTGTGAAGTGGCACAAAGACACTCTTTATGTATATGCCCCCATAACTGCCGTTTTAGCTGAGGGGGAGCTCTGGGCATTTGCGGGAACAGCTCCGTATTGCAAGCACTAATCCGGTTCGTTTTTTTTTATATAGACAGTACTCGCAAAGATATAACGATCAAGATTAACTTAAAAATTGCCCGGAGTTCTCCTTTAATTCCATTTATTAGTAATTTTTGTGTGAAATTTACTAAAGTTGCTTACATACTCCATGCTAACCCTAGATGACCTAGCATCTATTCACAAAAAATAACAATGTCCAAGACATCTCTGTAGGCCACTGACTGCTGAAGACAGGTCTAAACTATCGTTCTTTGCCCATGGGAAGTCAACCGCAATGTTCCGGTTTGTGTCTGTAACCTCTGTGCTGTTGACACATTAGTCCCTTAAGACTGTTTCCCACTCTGTAAGTGCATGAAGGTGACAACACTGAAGACAGCAGCTGTCATAGGCACAAATTAAACCACAGAAAGGAAAGCCTAATAAGAAAAGTGTCACTTTGAGCTGCATCATTTAATTGAATGGTGGCACATGAGATGCAACTGACTTGGGAATAACAGAATAGAGCACAACTGTCGAGTTCCTAAAAAAAAAATCTATTCATTTTCTCATTAGAGAATTGTTAGTATATGCAGTCTGAAGTTTATCTCCATTCTTTAAAAAAAAAAGCATGGTTATTAGCCAAATTCCTGTTGAAGAACTACACTCACTAGTTTAAACAACTTTCATGCTTGCATACACTAACATTCAGTTATCTATGTGCACAAAAGCTGCATTTATTTGATCAAAGATACAATAAAAATAGCAATATTGTTTTAAAATATAATTTTTTTTAATTAATACTTTTATTCAGCAAGGATGCATTAAATTGATCAAATGCGACAGTAAAGGCATTTGTTTTATTTATTTATTTTTCTTTGATTTTCAATAACACAACAATGGTACCTGGATTTCAAGATGGCATATACAACATACACTAGCTTGTAAATACATTTACATTGCTATAAAAGAATAAATGCTGCTTTTTTGAACTTTCTATTTATCAAAGAATCCTGAAAAAAAGTATCTACAAAAATATTAATCAGCACAACTGTTTTCTACATTGATAATGATAAGATAGCAGACCAAGGCTGACACAGTGGGCAGTTACAGTACCATTGTGCTCCTGTTACACCTGCATGACACTCCTGAGAAAATGTATCATCTTACAACCAGGATACTGAGTGTGAATCGAAGATGACAGGATCAGTTACAAACCCACGAAATAGACCAAATAGTCCATATAACATTTCTCTTTTTTTGACTTGGTAATCTTCCTCCCTCATCCCTTCTCTCTTTCTCTCTATCTCCTCTAATTCCATTCAGTGTGTTAACTTTGCATCTGGCTTGATTAAAGGGAAACTGCAGTCTTCTTTCCCTCTGTTCTCTCTATCTCTAAGTGCTGGGCCGTGAAAGGGGAACATCTTGGCAAATAAACACCCTCTGCAGAGAAAACAACAGAAAAAAAAAATTATATTTCAGTCGGCAGTAGAGTGCGAGTGGGCCAGGAATATCATGATTCATTAGTTCAGTGTTTGATGCGTGATGCCTGGGAAGAATAACACTAGCCGACAATAATAGAAGCCTTCTGGGAACACCTTAAAACTTTCAAGCCTACCAGATCTGTAAAGGTTTGGATAAGACTGTAGTACTCTATATTTTAGTGGTGAGTAACTCCATTTAAACAGACACATAAATTATTGGAGAAAATGTGAAAAAAATAACAGGTTACGTCAAGGACCGGACAGAAGTATATCTAATCTACAATCTATAATTTTCCGTTTTATTAGACATTATTAATTAAATATTGTGTAAATAAATATTTTTATTTTCATAGTTAATTTATTTCATTTAAATGTTAACAATTGTGCAATGTCCATGTATATTTCATTTTCTAATCTTTTATTGTTTTATATCATTCAAATGCACATGAGTGAAATATCAACCAATCAGCAGTGGAACTAATTATTGAAAAGCCAACATGATCTCATTAAAATTGCATTTCTATACCACAAATTGTATTTCTCGTGCCATTTATACGCCAAAAATGTTTTTTTTGCATGCATATGCTACGCACTGTAAACCCCTTGTGTAGGATTAGGGGTGAGGAGTGCGTGCGTATTACGCACTTTCATGAGATCGGGCCATATCATAAAGCATACAGTAAATAGCAAAAAATAATCAAAACGGTTAAGAAACATCCATTTGACTGGTCAAGACTGTGACCAATTCTGCTGTCTTTCTAATAGAGTATTTCTCTTATTGTCTCAGAGGTATTAGCAAGTTTGCATGGCAAATTAAGGTGAAAAGGAGCATTTATAATAGCTGAATATTTTATGTTTTTCAAAGTGGTAAATATTTCATGAAATGCTTTATACATGAGGACAAAATTAGCTCAGGCTGAGAGCAATTGCACCTCATTTCAATAAGAACACACGCTGCTATTCCTCATGAGGAGGGCGAGGAGGAAAGACAGAATGTGAAAGCAGGAAGAAGAAAGGAAGAAAAGAGCTGAGAGAGCAGTTGAGCTGCGGGAAAAGAGAAACTGAGAGCAGTGTTCTTGAGAGCGAGTGAGTGAGGAGACCAGTCGAGTTCACACTCCCCTGGGTGGATACATAAGGGAACGTAAAATGAATAATGATATTTTCTTTGATATTAACAAAAATTCAATGAAAATTATACTAAAAAATGAATGAAGTGGCACATTCATTTGATAATGCAAAATTTTAGATCTGAAACAGAAGTAGCAAATGTCTTTTCTTCGCCATTTTTCCGTATATCCGAGTGAAACCGCTTCTCAGACTAAATGTAGGACAATACTTGATTTTGTCCATAGGGAATTGATTGCATCTTTGGATCATTTCATTTTGGATCATGGTTTGCTACTTCTGTGATCTCATTTGAGTTACAGGTTGTCCATGTCGAGCCAGCAAACACGTCATCAGAGAAAAAAAGAGATGTACCATGAAATAATTTATTAATAAATACTGCAATATTCCATAAAAACACAATAATTGTTCATTTTGAATTCATGCTAACTTTAAGGAAATAAAGCAGTCTGTTCATTTTATATCAAATATATTCTCACACTTACACGACAATTGTAAACAGATCCACACTTAAAGAGCAGACTTTCTTTCTTTGTCATGGATAACAGGTGACTCACACAGCAGGACTAGGAGAAGAGCCATCTACGGAAGGAACTTACACACACACTGCATGTACACATCTTGATATCCATCATAGAAATCTCACAAAAACAGATCAATAAGACACTTCCGTGACACTGTTTGATGGATGCTTTTCCCGCATTTTTCAGGAACTGGGGCAGGTGACAGTGAGAGAGGAGCGTTTTAAAGCATTTAAAAGACAAATGTATCAATGAAAAAAGGTTTTGAATTCTGTATTGTTGTTGAAACTGTATTTCTCATCAACTTTTAGGTGATGATTAACTGTCACACAAGATAACTGTTTTTTTTTTTTTTTTTTTAAATGTCACTTAATAGTTCACAAACAGCTTCAAAAAGGAAAGTTGGATCACTGCTGGATCACTAACTCCTGCTCACAGTAGGATTAGGAATTTAAACAAATCTATAACATGGAATATAAAATTTTAAAATCTAAATCAAATCTAAAATAGCTTGTGATTGCATAAAGATAAAGTCAGTGGAAATATGGGTCGGTTCACAGAAACCATGTTCTGGCATGAGAAAAATAACAATTTTGGTGAAAAAGTTATGATCTAGAACTAACCCGGTTCTCTCCATCTCACTCACTGTGCCCCAATTTATAGCTCCCTGTCTGAGCTTGGTTTTACAAGGTGAACATTGCTGCAATAATTATCATTTAAGAGGGACTGTCCCTGACTCCGGACACATATTGTCATTCAATTAAGGTGGGCACACATTAAGGGGCTTAAGGGTCAGGCTTTTAAATGAAAGGATTGCCTCACGAGTTCTGTACTCCACAATCCCTCTTTCCAGTCTCAATTCATTCCATTTCCATCTCATCTCATGTCTTCTTTATGTCTCTCTTCACCTTTTGCCTATAACACACTCTTTCTAATACCTCTATTTTCTAACTGGATCCTCTTTTAACACAGTGCCCTACCTGTCCTCATTACAGTCTCTTCTCTCGCTCCAGCACTCACGTCATTGGCTTTCGCTTGTCAGTGCCGCAGTGGCAAAACACATTTCCGTCCATCAGCTCTCTCCTACTCAAGTCCTGTTCCTCCTGAACGGCTGACCATTACAGTACTTTCCTCCTGTCGCTCTCTCCCTCATTCCCTTTCTCCTCCAGCTCATGTTTATTTCATCCAATTTTCCTCCAGTGCTGCTTTTCTCCCAGGAGCATAGAGAGATCTCAATAATTCAGCAGGCTGTCTGAGCTATGCTGGGCTAGCAGGACACCCATCACTGGACATGAGGAACTTTCAGTGCCCCACTTACTCCATAAGCAGATAGATAATCATCAAAGCACTGCTTTCTAATGATGAGATCACTATGATATAAACCGTCCATGCAGGGCCGGCGCGTGCACTTCTGCCGCTCTAGGCGAAAAACAATTGTGCCGCCCCTCTATTTGCAACGTACACCAGCAACAACACACAAAGACCAATATACCATATACATATAACGCAAAACCAGCAACAACTCACAAAGACCAATAAGCCATAGGCCTACATATAACGCAAATAGTGCGCAACGCGCGTGTGCCCAAAATGTCAACAGTATTAAAGTTTATGCAGGAGGCAAATGCCTGCTGGCATTTTTCTTTAAGCAGTCATGGCAGGACTTTTCCAAATAATTACATTTCACCTCCTCAAATTACGGTTGCAAATCTCTTTACACCACTTTATTATGTGCGTAAAACACTCACAAATGAAATGTCCCCAAGCACATTATATCATCAGCAGGTTCAGCATCTTAAATAACGACTAAAGAACAAATGAAGCTTAACTTACGTAAGCGCGCACGGCGGGCCTTCATCGCAGCAAAGGTCTTAACTGCATCCTCTATTGCGAGTCTCTGTGCCAGTTCATGTTCTATGGAGATTGTTGCCAGTCCATTAAGTCTGTTCCCTGTTCACAAAACGTTCCCCATTCAAAGCAATCGGGACATCACATATGAAACAGCCAGCCACCGCTGTCAGCGAGTCGCCGTATTCAAGCACCGAGGGCGCGCGCGCCGCGCCCATACCTCCGGTTCAGTTTCCAGAGCCCACGAAGTGCGGCGATCGGAACCCGGAGGCCATTCTGCCCCTAGCTGTACATTTAAAAGCATGGGAAGCGATTCCAGGGATATCAGAATGAGTGCTGAGCAGTGAGCACAATAAGACAGGGCTATTCGCTACAGTTCGCTCGCCGTCCCCCGCGCTTTCAAGCACGGACCGCGATGAAAGTGAATACGGAAGTAGCACATCTACTCCGCGCAGAAATAGCGAAACTGTTGTGCAAAGGGCCCTGCGTCCATGAACATCGATGCCATTTTCAATGCTGCTTTTTCTTTATGAAACGGATGTTTGAGTCACAAAGCTCCATTATTACACAAAATGTTAATAACATTCATGTCATACAATTAACCTACTGTAGTAAATGTTACTTTGCACATCAGTTCAATGTGTCCCATGCACGTCTTCCACACAAACCATTTACATTCAATCACATTAATAATCTTGCGCATGCATAAATAATAACTAGATTTGCAAATACCAGTGCTCGCAAACCAACAACAGCGCCATGCTAAAGTTTTAAGGAAGGTTGTTGGCGTAGGTCTTGCAAAAATGTTGCGGTCCTCTTGATTTCTGTCGCGGTGTATAAAAATTAACAAATTTAGCAAAACTGAATTTTCAGCAGCCATTACTTCAGTCTTTAGGGTCACATGAACCTTTAGAAAGCATTCTAATTTGGTGCACAAGAAACATTTATTTTTATTAGATTTGCTACAGATAAGTGGGTTTTTTTTAGATGAATTTTAAATAAGCATTAGATGACAGCAAAGGTAATCAAAATGTAAAAAATAGCATGTACAATTAAATATCCAACATTGGCCAATGAAATAAATACATTAAAAAACAATATTGGATAATATGGTACCAATATATTGTGCATGCCTATTCAATGTTACATTTCTTAAAAAGTATAAAGTTTTTAAAGACCAAAAATATAAATGATCTACAAACCAAAGTTAGAATGGAGTTGTGGGCAGTTTGTAGGCTGAATTAACTGGAGAAATTAGTTGAGATAAAAAGAAAGAATTGAAATTAGTAAGAGAATTTAATATCAGTACAAATACTGCAAAAATAACTGTTGCCATATCACTGTACTATAACACATTCCATAATGTGATTACAATTCAATGGATCTCAAATACATCCTGCTTCTCAATTAACTTCCTTTTAAAGTAATTTAATCATTTTGGACTTGATTAGTTTTCCACTGAAAAAAGCTTACTCTCAAAAGGGGCTCACTACTGCAGTATAACTTCATTGCTTGCTGAATCAACAGTCTTTGAACACTTAATATTTCTCATGGATCTTCCACTTAATTTTCATCACAAAAATGGAGCCCTGCAGTTTGCCAAACTCAGATTAAATTTCGGTCAAACTAGTATAGGAAACTACTGACGTACTCTCTTATTTCACAACACTGACAGAAAGTGAATGCAACTAACGTAAAAGGACGCACTTTCTGTAATGCTATTCTGTAAATGGTATATTCACATTGTCTTAAAACACTTATGTTAATAGATTTGGGATATAGGCTAAATGTTACATTATTATAACACAAATCTATGATGTCATCATAGGAAATCTGAGCCTTTTAGACAGCATTTTAGCAGTGAAAAAAAAGTGAATTTTTAATGATGATTACTAATAGATGATTTTCTATTAGTGAAATCACAGCATAAAACCAGCTCACAGAACACATTCTGTGATTCCATTAACGTACAGTCTGCATGTATAATTCAGACAGCTGGCTAACTCGCTCTCTCTTGATGACTGTCCAGTTATCAGACAGCTGTCCGTGTCTTGACTCTTTCTCGCTTTATCCATCTATCTGTCTCTAGTCTATCTCTGTATCCATAGACACGCAGACAGTTTTGCCCATCCCTGCCTCAACCAATTGTTCAGGGATTGAAGCTTGTAGGAAGTAGGTCAGCCTGTGTTGCACTTGGCATAAGGTAAAGGCAGCCGAGGCATTAAAATACCAATTTTGTGTTAATATTCATCCATCCTTCGAGCAGGGACCGTAACACAATTCATAACACAGACTCAATGAAATGGGAATTTTTTTATGATGGGGTAGGAGGTGGAGATATCACTTTGTTAAAAAACAGCAACAGTCACCCAGACTAGTGGGTGAGAGGGTTTAATCAGGGCTCCAGACTGTGGCCAAAAGAGTCACAAATGTGGCAAAAAAAATTGGAACAGCAATTTAAAATCTAATTGGCATTGCGCAACAAATAACAATGGTTTATGAACAAATGGCTCTTATGATCTGAGTCTTTTTTAAGAAGAAGTCTCCAACTCAAAAGGTATCACTGTGAATCAATCAAACAACTGACTCGTTAATAAATAAACTGCAAATTATTTTTGGTCATGTCTAACTTGAAATGAACAAAGTCGTTACTGTGATGTGTTCATTACCGATTGTTTGTTCATATGACAATACATTTCTAAAGTTACACATTCTGAACAGAATTTAAAATAAATGGTTTTCTAAGTAAAAAATACATAATTATATTTTTTATATAGCACAAGTAGAATAAGATTCATTGTAACATCATCAAATTGGAAAGCAATTTTATACTACACATAATTAGGAAATCAAACCAAAGGCATCTTAACACAGCCGAGTTAAAGGGGACCTACTATGCAAAATTGACTAATATATTGTTTTTGAACATATTTGTGTCCGCAGTGTGTGTACACAACCACCCTATAGAGGGTATGCAGTGCACATGACGTCACTGTCGCCGGTGTGACTGTGGTCACGCCCACTGAGTGGCAGAAACACTGAATGGCAGCATTGGTTTTCAGCGTGAATGCTGCGAAAAACACACAAAACACATCTAAAATGGGAAAGAGCTTTGAGATTGACTGTTTAAATAGATTTGAAGAAGTCTGAGGTATATTTTTACCGACTGCCAAAAGCTAAAGAACAGAGTAGCAAATAGATCGCTACAATTCACAGAAACGACTGGATCCAGGCAGCGAAAGGTGGATTTGCAGTTGTCATTGTGTGTCAATATGCTGAATTTAGGGGTAAAATCATACCCTATATATTTTATTATTATATATTGTATTGACAACGCATCAATTAAATATTTACCATCACATATTCTTCATAATTAGATGTATTTAAATAAACACTGACAAAAAACTATAAAAGTTTTAGGGCTGGACGATATGATAATATATATATATATATATATATATATATAACATTGATTTAAGTGTTCACATGGATTTAGCCTACCTATATTATATTTATATAAAGTGTTCATAGACAAATTTGCTTTATGCATTTCCCCGGCGTTGAAATCAGGCACATATAAATGTCAGGAAACACGATTCCTGCTGCATGTCAATATCCATGGATAACTGGATCTTTGTTGGAAGTTGTAAGGAACACTATATCGAGTCTAAACTTTAGTTTAAACTGATAATCTTTTGTTTTACTGGCATTTTCGCAGTATCCTCTATTAAATCCAGTCATGCAGCAGCTCTTTTGGCACTCAGTCTGGCTGAGGTGACATGTTCCAGCGGGAAAGTGACATCAGTGCATACCCTCGATTATGGTAAAAATCCACATTTAACAGCAGCATTTATGCAATCAAACAGATTTTCTGTTTTTCTTTTGTTGTTTGAATCGCATTAACATCATATACAGCAATACTGTATATTACGCTGCTTTCACTTGAATACATGGATATAATATGTACACATGCGATTTCTTTTCCTGCTGTTTACGTTCACAGACATAACCGAATGTGTTTTTGTGAATTTCGTGTGTTTTTGCCAACCTTGTGTGTATTTGACAGTCTAAGCACATTAAGCACAGAAATTAGTTTAATACTTACGGCACATGCCATCTGACAGCCAGCTTTCTGTGCACGTGCTTCGGGTGTGTGCGCTCAGAAAACCATAGAAGTTTAAACTGATACTTAATAACTGAAAATAATAACTTTCATGATGATGAAAAACTGCAATGTCACGTGAGCGTGATCGCGAGATAGAGATGATAATCAAAACCAAACAGATGTTTTGTTAGTTTTTGGCAGAGTATCCGAGGCAAGAGCTGTAAAGGCTCCGCCCTCTTTTGGAAAGCAGTAAAGCGGTGCAGCATTTAAAGATACATGCATGAAAACAGCATGTTTTTCCTTTCACTCAAAAAACGGCATTTACAACATGGTTATAAATGATCTGTGGGGTATTTTGAGCTGAAACTTCACAAACACATCCTGGGGACACCTGAGACTTATATAACATCTTGTAAAAGGGGCATAATAGGTCCTTTAAGACTGCTCTATGCCTGCTCAAAATTAAGTGTACAGATGCAATGCTGCATAAAATCCAGACTAAATTATGCCTACTCAGCCCGTATCACAGTATACTGTAATTGTGTGTAGAATTAAGACACCTAAATGGCACTTCAGAAGCACTTCTGTGCCACCTTTGCAATGTAAATTTTACAACAGTGATAAAACAGCCCAGTCTCATCCCAAGACGTCATATGACTGCCGCTTTTGACCACACGTCAACATCCGACGTTTTAGGGTACCCTTTAACGTCAGTTAGATGACGCTATCTAATCCTAACCCTACCCCAGACCTAAACCTACCCGCGTCATCTAACCGACGCTAAAGGTAAAGCGTCAGTAGATGACGCCCTAGGATCGTCATCTAACTGACGTTAAAGGGTACCCTAAAACGTTGGATGTTGACGTATGGTCAAAAGCGTCAGTCATATGACGTCTTGGGATGAGACTGTGTTAGATAAAAAGTAGCACTCTAATTTTGATCTAATTCACTCCAAAAAAAAAAAAAAAAAAGGTCAAGTAAATGGACACGTTTCACTTTTTGTCTAATTTGAGCAATTCTGTAATTTGGCAATTTTGTCCTAGTTTTAGGAGCCAGAGAGTCTGGAGCCCCATTTTTGCCTGATCAAATATTGTGATTGGGTTATAGAGAAACATGGGATCCAGACAGAGACAAACAATACAAGCTGTCATTTAGCTGTGAGGGATTTTATGGAACATAAATGCATCCTCATCATCAAATCAACATAACATATTAGTCTTAGAGTGCAAACATTAAGATAATTGTCCTACATAAAACTGTTAGCAACTGCATCCCCATCAACTTCCTTTTCTGTAATCAACACAGATTGCACAGTAAATCATTACATCAAGTCTAAATCATGAAAACATCATCCATACCATCCATCTTTTACATGTTTATATGCGCCTTTGACAAACATCTGAACACACCTGCACTCCACAACCATTAAACCACAAACACTCTTGACAAAGAGCTGACAGGAGTCATCACTGACAGTGGTGAGTAACCAAGGCAGGCAGCCAGTAGAGAGCTGAACTCACTGGACCTCATTCATTTAGCATCCACAGGACAGAGCAGGCTGAACCTTTTGCTGACTAACCACTTCCCAGGGCCCCATCTATCTACAAAGCCTTCAAACTCCCCCTGAAGTGGACCTATGTGATCAGACCAACCCAGTGACGTAACGGTTTCTATTCTTACTGGGGCGATCCTTACCTCCAGGGAGCCTGACGTCTGCTGCAAACTTGAGCTATTGTAAAATGCTACTGCTTCTAAAAATAACAACGGAGCAGCAAGGCTCATAAAGGTAGGAACAATGCTTAGTAATTCAGTATCTTCTCGAGGTCAAAATGCTCCTCAAAGTAGTGTTGCTTATTTACTAAATGGGTGTTAGCCCACTTTTGTACCAGATTTGGTTAGACAGTTACAGAAAGCTAATATGATAAAGATAATGATAAAGTTACAAGCACTCTTCAAATCCTGCTACATTTACTCGTACAATAAAATAGGCATGCCCTTTATATAAATATTTTGATTGTTTTATCACTCCAAGAAACTCCCAGTTGTGAGCCAGTTTGCTCTAAAATAGCACATAATGCTTTAATATTCAAAATGTAACATGTAGGCTAAATGTTGTCTTGTCAATATTAGTTCATTTTGTATTTTGTATATGGATAATTAGCCACAATGTATTTTTTTCTGTGCACTGTATATCGCGTACAGTAGGGTCCCAAAATGTGCTAACACACAAAGAAAAGCATCTATTTCGCATTTTTTAAAATAACATTTTTCCATTACAAATAATATTAGTAGCATACTAATTCGTGAAAAACAATAATTGAAAAATTAACATTTAATTAGATCTGAAAATCATAAATACCAGATTTTCAAGGTGGTTTCAGACTTTTGGATTCCACTGTATACTTTTGCTCTGCAGCCAGTGGCAAAGAATGCTATTAGTAATAATACCCATTACATTTGGGTATTTACATTACGGTTTTGTGTTGCAACTGGGCACAGATCATTTTTTTTTTTGCTTTTGCAACATTGCATTTACCCCTCCCACGAGGATATATAAAGGTTACTCTGGTACAAACATATTAAAATTAGCCCTCTCGAGATAAAAATTACAAAACTGCATGATAACTAACACTTACATTTTCATTCAGGACTGGATGGTGAACACCACAGTACTTTAGTCTTTGAAGCACCAGGATCATGTTTCCTGGTAGTTAAATGCCAGTGACATGTCATAAGGCAGACATTTTGCATATTGCATGTTTGTTTAATGCACCTGAACGTTAGGGGGGGGGGGGGGATATATTGAATTTCATCTGGTTCTGATACACATCATAAAATGGTTATTTTCTCAACATCATCAGCAGGTAACAATCTATCACCCAGCTAACAGGTTGCCTGAGATGTGTGATCAATGTCAAACTAACATACGTTGTTCAGACAACAACCTGTTAGTTTCCTAAACAACCTGTTAGTAGGCTAGATGATCGACTGTCAACACAACTTCCTTTAAGCTATTTGTTTCCGCCCACGTTGTTTCGTCAGATTTAGAAAATTGTTAAATATTTAGAAGGCCAGATCGTGCTGAAGCAGTAGCATATTAAAGCCATATGAGAAACATTGTATTTGCCTGTAGACTGTTTATGCAATAGGCTACCTCAATCCGTACTGACACCCGCCTGCTCGTGCATCTCTAGCGATGTTTAAACAAAAAACCATCAAGGCCTAAATAAAATAATAATAGGCTATTTAAAAAAACAAACGCGATACGTGTCTGAAAGTCTTACCGGTCCCCTTCGCTTTAAAGTCACGTTCTTCCACAGGAGAAGGTGTAGCTGGTGAAGAAATCCCATTTTCGATGAGTTGGAGAATGAAGTCGCAAATTATAATCTATTCGTCACAGTGTTGTTGTTGTTGTTTTGAGATTCCGCTTTATTTGCATTTTGTCCTCCCCGGCGTGTGACAAAGCCAAACATCCTAAAATAACAGGGCTGGGTTTGTGAACAGCTCTATTGGTAGCAGCAGATATTCGCATCTCATTAAGCAGTGGGCGGATACCCCTGTCAGTTTTAGCCAAACGTAGCGAGCGAACGTTTCTTATTGCTATCGTACATTGAGCTCTTCACTGAGCGCGCGACCGATCAAGTAGTTCAGATGTGATTTTATGGTAATCTAGCGGCTGCCTCAACTGGATTACTGATGCGCTGCTGAATCCTCATCATTCTGCGACGCTGGGCTATTTATAGAAACTCCATTGATGTGAGAACATCTTAATCTCCTCATCTTTAGCTTTACTTTTGGGACTGAGGTAATGCTTCCTGGATGGACAGACTTATCCGAGATCACATTTTTTTGTGTGGCTGTCGTGGATTGCATGAAGTCTGATCTTTGTTCAGTGTTCTGTGTGTTAGTATAGCGAGTTTTACCCTTGAAAAGAGTTTCTAGAGTAAGAAAAGCGAACGGCACCCTCTGCAGCATGGCTGTTGGAAATAAACAGCACGAATACAGCTCCTACAGCAGGGCCGGATTCAGCCAGCCCCACTAGGGGGTGCAGGTAGAATATCAGGGGGGGCAAGTCATTTAACGGAACATTTAAATTTGACAAATATAGTGATTTGATTTATATTGTGATATATATCGATATGGCCAGAAATGAAAAAATATATTGTGAAATGAAAAAATCCTATATCGCCCAGCCAGGGCCGTATTAAGACAGTGTGGTGTCTCCATGAATGAATGTATCAATGAATGTATACCTCAAAAGCCCCCCTCCCCCCCCCCCCCCCTTTCAGACATAATTAAGGTGATTTCTCAAATGTAATTTACTAACTTGTCCAACTGCATACATGTAGGCATATGAGCAGTGAGCACTATATTCAAATGTCTCAAATCCAAATGTACATCAATTCATTGACAGCGTCAATTGACGTTTGCCCAAAAATAATAATAAATCTATCAGGTTTCTTACCTTTACAGGCTTGAAAACGGGTCAGGGGTGAAAAAGGTGAGAAGGATATTCCCTCTAGGAATATCACCTGCAGGGGGTCCGGGGGAGTGCTCCCCCTTAAGAAAATTTTAAATATTCCATATTTTAAAGCATCAATCTGATGCATTTTGAGATGCATTTTTTGCCAACCAGGGGAGAGCTGGAGAAACTTAACTTCAGCCATGAGTCAAAAATATTATGGCCTCCGTAACGTTAGCTAATTATTTTACCAGTGCAGTTAAAAAAAAAAAAATCAAGTCGAATTTCTGTAACTCTGTGTGTTGAACTGATAATCACTCTTTTGTGTGTTAAACACAATCTACTTAATACAGACAACTCCATTATAAAGAAAAACAACAAATAAAACAAAATATGATCATAATCTATGACAAAACTTATATTATAAACTAGATTAGTGAGTAACTCAGCAGTAAAATCACAAGTGCACAATAACTGTACAAAATCTGAAATTTTTTTGAAAAAAATAACATTATTTAGTGGGGAACAAATAAGAGACAATAAGTGTAGCACTAAATCTGGTAAAACGTTTTCATGTATGAAGTTTAGCAGAACTGCTTCTTCCTTGATTTTGCGCAAGCAAAGGTGTCAACTACATCCCCAAAATCCATTTCTTTGTTACCGTCTCCACAGTTAGCTCCGGCTTCGTCAGACTCAGCGCTGCTAGTGATCGCAATTCCCGTGATGTTCTCACAAAAAATAGTGATGTTCTCACAAAAAAACTTTCGATCCCTGGAACATTTTGAATTGTAGCTAAACGTCTAGCGTCCTTGTCTTTCTTTAACTTTCTTTTTGCAAAACCACTCAATTGACGTCTGTCCATTTTGGATTTAGATTCATTTTCTGTAGCCGTTAAAATAAATGACACATTTGCGCGTACTTGTTGTGGACCAACTCAACTCTGACAGATTGGGGAGGGGGGGAGTGATAGTGGTCATGTAATCTTTATTTATTTATAATATATATATATTATTATTATTGTTAAATTAGTGTTCATAAACGAGTTATGCATGGTCTTTCAAGAATTTCAAGTTAATAATATAACAATTTACGAAAAATATTTTTAAAGCTGGTGTCATGTGGTGCCCCCCTAGTGGTTGTGAATGGTTGGTGCCCCTGGGCACTGGCCCAAGTGCCTTTATGGATAATCCGGCTCTGCGCCCAGCTCTAATCTATCAGCTCCTTTGATCCATTTGATTTGTCTTATAGGTTTTATGTTGGATGCCCTTCCCGACACTACCCTCTGCATTTACCCGGGCTTGGGACCGGCACAAATAGGACACTGGCTTGTGCCCTGTTGAGGCTGCATTTATCTTTTTTTTTTTTTATCTGTCTGTCTGTTTGTCTTCCTGTCTGTCTGTCTTGTCTGTCTGTCTTCCATTTCTTTAGCTCTGTACACAGCATGGCTTATATCAGTCATTATAGCATCAGTCGTCTGCTTTTCTGTGCAAAAGTCCTAACAAATGCGTCCATATCTAGACCTGTTGTTATGGCCTTCTCGTGAGCCAGAATAACTAAATTTCTTTTTCTCTCATGTAGCATAGTGCGGCGGAAGGGGGTAAGAACAGGAGACAAAGTGGAGAAAGAGCTCTCGCATGATGCAGATGATATTCCAATCACAAGTGAGGTCACATACATGCGATGGAGTGGAGGAAAGGCATTCTTATACCCCTGTAGATATGTGCAAATGGTGGAGAGGTCTACAGACTCTACGTTCTCATCATCATGTGACGGTGCTTCAGTGTTTAAGCCTATGTTGTATTCATCCGCAACCACTAGCGTAGCCAGGAATCACAATGTAGGTGGGCCCAGAGAAAATCGGGTGGGCACAGCCTAAAATGCATCTGTGATCAAAATAGGCCAACACAACTACACCTGCTTGAATACACCACAGTTTAAAGGGCCCCTATTATGGATTTTTGAAAATTACCTTTAATGTAGTGTCAGGGCTCCAGACTAACTTTTCCACTGGTTGCACTGGTGCTACCAACTTTCTCAGTTGAGAACCAGCTTAGGATTTGGTCGCACCAATAATTTTTTTTTTTTTTTTTTTTGCTACATGCCATGGGATTAATCAATGCATGCTGATGAATAGTGGTCTTAATCTGCATACCTTGACTGACAGTGACAAGACCTCATGTTAGCTAAATGTTTTAATCTTTTAACTATCAAATAAAAAAACTCATGTTCTTTTCATTTGTATATGCCTTAATTCCTGAATTCTAATTGGCACGTTTCACCATCAGTGTGCAATGCGCTTGATGTGTACGTTCGTTAATAAATAAACTGCAAGTGTCTTGCGGAAGAACATTGTAGCCGGAGCTACTTCTCTCCGTTAATGTCTATGGCGAGTCACTGGGCAACTCCGCAGCCGAGCCGACCCCGGGATAAAATAGTCAGAATATAAACACTTATTATATGCGTACCGTAGTGATTCAGGATAAGTCAAAAACACGGTTTGGAAAATGGATTCATGATGTACTCATTCATTTTGAACATAAGTTACGGACTGCAGCAGCTGCTGATACAACGGCGTTCTGTTGCACATGCGTGAATTTAACTGAGTAGTACATGACCATGCACTCTCACAAATGCGACCACATAAAATTTTACCTTGCACATTTTAAAAAAATGGTCGCAGTCTGGAATCCTGTTAACAATTATTTTTATAGGTCAAGTATTGTAATAATGGCAACAGAATTCCCTCCTTAGGCTACCTTGTGTGGCCACTGACTGGATGACAAGTGGGTGGGCCCAGGCCCATCCAGGCCCACCCGTAGCTACGCGAGTGTCCGCAACAGCCACGGATGGGCTGGGAACGACGGGGGATTCGGTCTCTGCTGCAGCTAATGCCCTAGCAGCCTCGTTGCTGCTGCAAGTGCTAGCTTTAGCAACCAGAAATCGGCGCATACTCGACTCGTCACTTGGTGCAAATTACAAGAGAAAGCGATAGAGAGATATGGAGGGAATGAGAACACGCTTACAGAAAGAGTAACCAAATAATTTCAGTGACTGACGGCGAAGGAAACTCAAAACAGGGGCTGAGCTCAGCTGACGACAGTGCGCCTGCGTGCTCCGCTCTGCAGTGACTGACTGACTGAGACGTGAAGCTCAGCAGGTTCACCACAAGCCGGTGAAGCGGCCACGCCCTCCCTATGCATCTACCAATCACTAGCTATTTTGAATGAGGGATAGAGAGCAGAGAGCGCTCACTCTGACCATTTTTCTTGAAATATTTTTTAAATTTGGGATCTTTGCATGCCATCACGTTTGGGGGGGCAGTCACGGCATTTGGGGGGGCATTGCCCCTCCTTGCCCATGCCTATATCCGGCCCCGTCCTACAGGCATCACGATTTGTACAGAAAAAAATATGACCGCCTAATAATTATGTTCCAACAACCATTAGACACGCATAAAGGACAGATGTTCTGGGGCAACTCTGTTAACCATTAACTGGGGGATTATAATATTACCAGAGGCAATAGTAAGGAAATAGTTTTTTTAAGATTTGAAGGAGTCGTTTTCTTAACTTCAATGTTCTGACTCATAGACAGAATACAGCATACTACTCTTACTATGTCTGCCTTATATTTAGGCCTATGTAATAGTAAGAATTCTGTTCTGAAACCAAAATATGCCAGGAAAATCGAAAATATGCTAGACGGTCGGTCGTAGAGGGGGCCACCAGCTAGAGGGGGCGCCAATGAGCGCATATACTGGCACTACATTTTAGCAGGGGTGTGTCACGTTCTTCCACGGAAGCAGCCTACCGACGTCAAAGTAGTACGAAAAGAGATTCAGAAGCCTATTGAGCAGTCTGCTGTAATCACTCTCTCGGGGTACTTTGCTGTAATTAGCCTAAAGTTCATTAAAGGACATAATAATTATGAATGTTTATTAATTATGATACTTAACCCAGTCCTTTTCATTTTTTATGTTATCTTTACATATTAGGCTACCTTGTTGTTGTATGAGTGATGATTTTTCTGTTCACTATAAACTTCTGTCTTCAAGACAAATTCCTTTTGTGTGTAAAACATAATTGGCAATAAATCTCACTTCTGACAAGACTTGTTTTGGTTGATTCCGTGTTTTTAACAAATAAGTGAGTGATTCAATGACTCGCCCATAGCGAATTAGTTGAGTGAGTTATTCAATGACTCGCCCATAACAAAGGGATATTGAACCACTTGATCTTTTTTAGGCCTTGTCCACACACGCGTACAGCTGCATGTGTAAAAAATTGTATCATATTGGCGTTTCTCCAGGGGTGTGTTTCCCGAAAGTATGGTTAGCCAACTATATGGTCGCAAGTTCCGTCGTTATCAGCATAGTTCAACGAGTCAGTGTTTCCCGAAACCATAGTTCTAAGAAACATTCGCAAACAGTATCGCAAAGTTGTGTGGTTGTAACGACAGCTCTTGACCTGTTTTAAGTAGCATAGTTTCTTGTTTGCATGACATGTGGACTCAATAACTCCTTATATTGAGCAAAATAAGCAAGCTGACATTCAGTGCAATCTGTATCTTTTATTTAGAATACATACAAATGTAATTTACATCTTTAGTTTGTCAAGAGATTTAACTCATAGTTTTTGAAGAATGTGCATGTGCGAAGGTGCTCTGTGTAAGAACGAGTCTATGATTGAATTTGGAAGTAAAGCAAAATAACTGAGAAAAATGAGAAATAGTCCTCAGATGCCATGTCCGTAATTTATAGCAAAACATCTAGCATTAATTCCATCTCAAAAAGATTTATTAAAAGTAGTTTTACCTGCGTGACATCATTAACCAACGTGGTTAAATTTCCAATTTGCAATACGGTTTCGGGAAACAGTCGTGACTAGCTAGTTGATTTCTTTAACAATGCATCGTACTATGGTAGTAAAGCAGGGAGTTAAACCGTTTTACGTGAAAAACACCCCAGACGGATCAGGCGTTTTGGGAGCCTGAAACTTGATGAAACACTTCATCAACTTTTGTTTTGTATAAAGCCTTTCTTTAAAGTGAAGTTCGTTTTGTATAAATTGTATCTTAATTTTAATCAATGTTTTATCAACCAATTGCCTGGATTTAATAAAATAAAAATAAATTTAATAAAATACGAAGCAAATATATAATCATGACATGGAGGTGCCGGCGCGATAACTTGCATTGCTCATGAAGTGGAGCTCCTTTCATAAGTGAACCGAAACTCAGAAATATATATATATATATATATATAGAAAGCTTGAAATTTCTACTTATAAACAAAACCATTCAAAACGAAAAGAAACAGACAACTAACACTCTTATGTAGTAATCCGTAAAATGTGCATTTCTCTAGGCGCGTTCACTACTACAAAGATGAAGAATCAGCATCGTCAACATCTTTGCAGCCGAGACTGACACAGAAAACACTAGTTTATTAACAAACAATTAAAATGTCTCCTTGCTATATTTGACACATTCTTGATTCGACTATTTTTGTAGGTTCTTTGTGGCGCTTTATGCGTCTGCTAACTAATGGAATATTCTAAAATTGTGACTCATACCTATTTTGTACCAGGCCATTTATGGTTGTTCATATTATTCAATAAAGTTCTTGGCAAAGAAAAAAAAGAAAAGAAGAAGCTACTGAGCCTAATATTATTGTATACAGCGCACAAGGTATGTATGCTCCAATTCTACTCCGTTTTTAGTGCATATACAGCCACATAGCTGGTCTGTCATGTATACTTAGGCTACTACATAGTTTTGAGTTGGTTTTCAGTGGTTTCTTGTGTACGCACGCAGGTATTTCTTGAGACGACACCGTGTTTACGGATTTTTTTTTAGAACGAGAAAAAAAAAACATCGGATAGGGAAAGCTCTGGCTTCGTGTGGATGTGGCCTTAGTGTACGCAAAAGATTCGAGTCACTGGGATGAATCATCTCCCCACCGCTAATGTTTGAATCTCCCTTTGAAATGAAGAGAGCTTGCAAATCAATAATGCAACAATATGCTCGTTTTTGTGTATATTGTGCTGATGCCTTTATTGATTTGATGTATTGTACATAAAAAGCTTCGACATGATAGTTTCATCCAAATTTTTAGTCAACACCTCCCTCTAGTGTCTAGAAATAGGCTAGCCTATTAGCGCATCGTTTGTGCTCACACTTCATACAGTGGGAATTAAGCTGATAGGCGGAGGCCTCATGACAAAAAACAGCGCTAAATGTCCAGTGCGGTTTAGAGAGCAGGCTGTGGTTTCCCCTCAGCATCAGCCCACAACAGGAAATTTTTTTTTTTTTTTTTACTGTATTACTACAACGTTCCAAATCATTTAAATGGCCAACTCACAAAAAACAATACATAATTAAGACCCCAAAACTGTGACATCCACTAAACTGACATCCACTCAAATCTGGATATACAGTTTATATTATATCAGTTTATATGATATAATATTACAATGTAAGAAAACATCTGTATAATGGAAAATTAGCCTACCAGTAGCTTTACATTTTCTGTCAAATGTACTAAAATACGGGTAAAATACATAAGGTTTGTAAAACACACATGGTTGTAAAAATCAACTGAAGGTTAATAAAACATCATATACAGCCATATTTTGTAAATATTATATTATAAATCATTTATTTCCACACAAAATAATTACTGATCACATTCTTTGCCAAACAAGGGCAGATTCTAAAAATATCTTTGAATTTGGTGTTATTTAAAAAAGATATAACCTGTGCACATGAAATGTAATTTGTCTTGCAGTGGGACCAACCAAAGCATTTCAGATGGACAGCAGCTCAATCCATACTTTTAAATATTCATTTTAGATTAACAAATGTTTCCTTAAACCCCTTATATTAAAATCCTCTCAGTAATTTCTGTAAAATATTATCTGAACCACATGTACAGTGCTATAAATTGTAGTTTTGTATAATCATCGAGACATCTTGCCTGCTCTGCACCAAAATAGGTGTGGCTTTTACACATGTGCAGGGTGAATCTTTGCACCACATTGATTTCATGTGTCCAACCTTCTGCGTTGTGAGTTTGTCTGCCAACAGGCGAGGCAGGGCCGGATACACACTTTCGCTTCATGTCATTCGCCCACAAAGCAGTGGCACTCTGCATTACAATTGCATTCTTAAATTTGTCAGTCCTGGACTCTCAAGCCAAGGCAAGTACATTATTTAATTGTGCCTGCATTATGTTAGAAAATACAATAAACAAGAAGAAATAGATTTTTTACCTTTATTGTGAACATATTAGAAAAATAAATACATTATTTTGCTATTAAAATGGCAGTGCATAGTATATTGATTCTAACCTGCTTTAATATTAGTTTTTTATAATGATTTATATTTAATATTTTAATTGCAGTTTTTTTTTAAACCAACCCATTCAAAGTTGTTACTGAAACCATGCGAAGTTATGATTAAGTGTTCCTACGTGTTCACGCCATCACTTCACATCAGGGTTTAGTCACTACTTTCAAAAGGAAGAGACTAAATTGATTTGATGCTGTCTGTAACAACCTCACTTCTTTGTCTTCACAGTAGTTGTGCCATGCAATTATTGAAACAACATAACCGTGCCTTCTGTTGTCTGTTTGGCTTTGTACTGCTCTACAATTTTTTATCCTGGAGTATACAAATGCTACTCTTGAGTCAGATTGAGACCAGCGGACCAAAAATTCTCGAGCATAACATCACCATCCTCCTGTGGCATTGGCCTTTTGGAGTTCACTACAGAGTGGGGAGAGGCATCTGTATGGATAAATATGAAATCCCTAGATGCTTTCTGGAGGATAACCAATCCAATTTCGCTCAAGCAGATGTTGTAGTGTTCCACTACTATGAGCTCTGGACGGGTCACTCCAAACTTCCTCTCCACCTTACGCGTCCACCAATGCAGAAGTGGCTTTGGTTATCGCTGGAACCTCCCACAAACAACCACAACCTTAGCAACTACAACGGCTTGTTCAACTGGACGATGAGTTATCGCCATGACGCTGACATCTTCATGCCATACGGAGAACTCGTTTCTAAAATGACTAATGCCACGTACATCATTCCGAAGAAGAGCGACTGCCTAGTTTGCTGGGTGGTCAGCAAATACAAAGCCAATCAGAGTCGCTCTCTAGTTTTCCAGCAGCTGAAGAAACACATTCCATCAAATCTGATAGAAGTATATGGTCAGTGGTCCAAGCGGCCGCTCTCAAACAAAAAGCTGCTTTCCACGATATCTCGATGTTACTTCTACCTTGCCTTTGAAAACTCAATATCTACAGACTATATTTCGGAGAAGCTGTGGCAGAACTCCCTTAAGGCAGGGAGTGTGCCGGTGGTGCTTGGCCCACCAAGGAACATTTATGAACTATCAATTCCACCGGAATCATTCATCCATGTAAATGACTTCAGCAGCGTTAAGGCGCTGGCTACTTTCTTAAGTCAAGTGGCCGCCGATAGAGAGCGTTATGAATCTTATTTTAGATGGCACAATTACTATGATGTTAGAATGTACACAGACTGGAGAGAGAGACTCTGTCATATTTGCATGCATTATGACCAGCTCTCTAAGCATAAAAAAGTGTACAGTGACCTGTATAGCTGGGTCAACAGTTAACCATACCTCTGGCATCTGTTTTTTGATAAAATCATATGTAAGTGTTTGATGGAATATTAAATAAATCTATAATAATAATAATAATAAACTAATATATAATAATAAATTGTATTTATACAATAATACTGTTTTTTCCCTGTTTTGTTTTGACCTTTCCCTTGTTTGTTGTCATGGTTTTTAATTTGACCTCATGTGCTACACCTGTGTCTAGTTAATCATCTCATTATGTTCGGTGTATTTAAACCCTCGGTTTGTTTCAGTTCAGGGTCAGTTCTTTTCTGTAATGTTGGTTTGCTTCATTTCCTGCTCTCTTCTGGTCTCCACTGTGTTTCTGTTTTGGTGTTTTGTAAATAAAAATGACTGTTGCAAATAGATACTGCTTAGTCTCCCTTCTTGCAACCATTCGTGAAATCTATTTTGTAATCTTTTTGTCTTAAAATTTGTGAGTGTTTGAAAGAACATTAAACAAATCTGTAATAAATATATTATAAGTGCATTGTATTCATAATAAAAAATAAAATGTTTTTACAGTGTCCTTGTTACATGTACTTACCATAGTAATAACAGTAAATTATGCATAATTACATGCAACAAACCCTGCTCAACCAAATCCTAATCCTACCCTAACCCTATAGTAAGTACATGTTGCTAATTAATATTACCCACTTAAATATATAAATACGGTCACGATTTGAGTCTGTTTTGTTCTGCTTTTCGGTTCATGTCTGAATTCTAGATTAGTTTTCATTGTTCAGTTCATGTTTGACTTTGTACCCATTCCTTTGACCCAGTTTTCCATTGTCTTACTTTTCCATTGTTTGATTCCTGTTGTTTTATCAATTCCCTCATTAGCTGTCTCGTTACTTTGATTAGTCCCTGTGTATTTAAACCCTGTGTTTGGTTCTGTTCAGTTGTCAGTTCTACGTTGCCTATGGTTAGGTAGTTCATGTGTATCGTTCCTGAGTTATGTGTAAATAAATACTGCTTGCATTTAGATCCTGCATCCATCCTTTATTGCAACTAACCATGACATTTACACTGTAACAAAGACACCTTAAAATAATGTGTAACTAAATATATAATACATATATAATAAATATACAATAAAAAATACATTTTATTTACTTTTTATTTTAAAATGATTCATACAGGAGGAGTAGGGTTCTAAAGACTTTAAACATTCAAACCAAGATTCAAAGGAAGCTTTATCTTTTGAAATAGATATTCAAATACGCTCAGGAACACCCTTCTGATGTGATGTTATCACGTTTTCGTCAAGTTCTCTTAAAGTTTAATCAATGCAATTTCAAAGCATCTATGCATGCTTCTAAATCATATTTTTAAAAATGACTTATTTGCAAGATTTCATAGGAGCTGACTTTAATAAAAGCAAACTAAAGCTTTACCTATAATGCCATGGTAAACAATTGTTGTGAGACCGCCACGCCCGAAAGAATGCTGCCCACAGAGAAATAAAATGAGTCAGAATGAAGCATGGCTCACTCTTGCATCCGAAGGGTGTTGGTTGTGTATGCCAGGCGCGCACACACACACGCACGCACACACACACGCACACACACACACACACACACACACACACACTTATAACAAGCTGGAGGATCTGGGGTCCTTGCAAGATGGTCCTTTTTTTATGGTAGTTTATGTTAAGTGTCTCAGGGGGTATCACTCTTAGAGGGCTGTAAATTAATAATACATTTGAGACTCAACTTTTCCTATTTTGTTTTAAAAGCTGAAATTTTAAGGGGCAGCTGTGGCCTAATGGACTGGTAACCCAATGGTTGTGGGTTTGACTCTCAATACCGGCTGTAAATGACTGAGGTTCCCTTGAGCAAGGCACCTAACCCCCAATCACTCCCCGGGTGGCACAGCAAAAATGGCTGCCAACTGCTTCGGGTGTGTGTCCATGGAATGCAGTGTGTACACTACTCACTACTCCTAATCTGTGTGCACTAACTTGAACGAGTTAAATGCATGGGGAAAATTCAGAGTATGGGTTAACATACTTGGCCTTCGTATGTCTATTTTACTTTAAAATCTTCACCACTGATTTGCACCACAGCTGTCACCAGAGACCACAACAGACCCATTCTGATTTTTCAATATTATTGGTCTATTAAGGACTTTTCAGTGCATAGAAACACTAAGCTATTTTTCTGTGAAATTGCTCTAAAAACAGCTTTAGGTGCTCTTCTAAACATAACCCAAAGGAAGTAAGACTATTGACATGTTTTAATTTGGACTCCATAAATCAAGACGATTAGCACCTTCAAGTATTTTTCATCTTTGTGTGTTGGTTTGAAAATTCTGATCACAAAACCAACGCAGAGCAACAGTTTGTTGTGACCAATTTAATTTGCAACCGATGTCTTAAGGTCGGAAAAAGCTCACAGAGGACAAAATATCACATCCTCTTCAACAAAGAGACATCTTCAACTGGCTGTTTCTGTGGTTTCCTTTTATGCAAACAAAGGAAAGTTTCAACTGAAGCTTTTTGACAGGTAGGAATTCTTGTAGAGAATCTGTATTAATTTTGTAAGATTTTTTTATGGAAATTAAAGAAATTCCAAGAGTTAAGTTTAAAAACCCATCATTTTATCCTGTGTCCTGTTAATTTTAGTGCAGCACTGATCTTACTCTCATCGCTTTGTGATCAGTAAACGGTTAACTTAAGTAGTAGCTTAATCTATCTGTAACAATTAGGCAGGAACGAAGCGGAGAGAGAATTTGCCTTGATCTTTTGGTATATAAGAGGTACCATTAAAACTTCCTGCAAGTTTCATAGCTTAAGACGTCCTCCCCATTATAAACGAACAATTTATTTAATCAAGCTCTAAATACAGCTCGTTGGGGATCCACGGTACGAAGTGACGTCACGGTACGAAGCGACTTACCAGTCGTTTGCATATGACCGCCTCAAGAGCAAGACAACTACGCCTCATTTCGCATCATTGTCGTGCTCACGCCCACAGGTGTTCAGTCGACGTGCAGCGAGTGGGTCTGTTTACAAGAAGATCGCGATGCCACGCAGACGTGCTGTTCCTGGCTGTGGACAAACAACATGTTTGAATACGCTGCCGAAAGATCCAGACGTCAGGGAAAAATGGTTGCAGTTTATTTTTTGCGGATGTCCTAGTCACGGCAGTGTTAATTTAAGCTGTCTTCCCTACATTTCAAGGATGACTGTTTTGAGAACAAATCGCAGTATGATGCTGGCTTTGCCAGAAAACTTTTGCTTAAAGATCAGACTGTGCCGACTATTCTGGGCCCAACAACGACGCCGCACACTAGTAGTATCTATAAGGGACATTGTGTCAAAAGTGATTTATGGCCCTAAATTATGATTTTTATGACAGGTTATGATATATTTATGATTATGTTTATGACATATTTATGACAGGATGTGTAGATGGGAGGGGGTTTTATGACCACCAGGTGGTATGTGAACTTTGGCCCCCCACCGTGTGTTTCCGGAGTTTATGGCTGTGTGTGTGTGTGTGTTTATGACGGGCAGTTTGCTTGGTGTGACTGAGAGGAATGTAGGAATGTTTTTTCAGGGGGATGTCTTTTATTATAGTAGAATAATGTAGACAGAAGTATGAAATTATGGACATGAAGAGGTCCGACACAGATATGATTTTCATATGCATCGGCATTGTCCATGATGTCTGTGGGAGAGAATGAAAAAGAGACTGATGAAATAACATTCTGGTTGAATAAAAGCAACATAACATTTTATTAAGTATTTAAAAGTAAGTTTTAAACTTTAAACATGTGTTGACCATAATGAGGTAATCTTTATGCGTCTATCATGATAAAGTCACAGAAACTTTAATCTTTCTGAGTAGATGAAAATGGTACAAGTGCGTTTTAAGAAATACCATTGATGACAAATAAAGTATACAAAATAAAATGAAATAAGCTGTTAATTTTATAAAAACATTTAAAAGTAAGTTTTAAACTTTAAACAAGTGTTGAACTCAGCATGTTGAAATGAGACTCTGTTTGACTAAGTCTTTTCCTCTATGAGTTTAAGAAAATACAAAGCATTGACATCAAATATAAAATAAAATGAACATTTAAAAGTAAGTTTTAAACATGTTGATGAACATAATGACCCATCTTTATGCGTCTACTTTCTGTGGAGAGAAAAATATCCCAGAGACTTAAATCTTTCTGAACAGAGAAAATTTTCCTCTATGAGTTTAGGAAATACAGAGCATTGTGGTTAAATAAAGTAAATAAATAAAATGAAATAAGGTGTTAATTTTATTTTAAGTAAGTTTTAAACTTTAAACATGTGTTGAACAATAAAGCATAACATAGTGAATAATAGTTTATATTATTTGAAATAAAGTGTTAAATTACCAAGTATACAATTTTTAAACTAATAAACGTGAAATACTGTCTTACACAGATAAATAAAACGTATAAATTAGTGAATAATAGTTTATATTATTTTAAATACAATTTTTAAATTATCATGTATAAGTATTTTAATCTAATACATCAGTGATATAGGAACATTATGGGGATACCACAATATAATGGCTTACAGATAAATAACCATATAAAATAGTGAATAATAGTTGATATTGTATTAAATAAGTTGTTAAATTACCATCGGTCATACATTTAAAAAAAGTCTTCTAAGTTAAGATGATGTGTTTGTCACAATCTAAAGAGTTTTTTACTCGTGTGAGGAAACCTCTAGCATTAATACTAATCAAGTAATCACAGAAATAATGGTCGTCAGACTGTTTTAAAGAAATTAAAGCATAAATAAATTTGAATCTTTATTTAAAGAAGAAGGACTTCTGCTTTTGCAACACGCAAATGTATAAATGTTCAAAATCACATAAATGTTAAAAAACTTCTAATCCATACTTTGAAGCATCATGGTTTTAGGTCTGTAAAAATACAGCATAAAAATATGCTGCACATATGGTGTGTTTTCACCAATTGACCATCCTTAATCCCGCCATTGTGTGAGGAACTTGGAGTATTGCAGCAGGTATTTTTAAAAAACATTGCATCAGCCATATTTATCATATTTTTACTTTGAACCTTTGTAGACATAAGAAATACAAATTTTATAAAAGCAAAAGTATTTGATTTTGGTGGGGAACCCTGGGAAGTTGTGTCTTTTAGCTTAATCTTTGGTTTTAAGGGAAATTAAATATTCTCAGGAGGCCCATTGACCCTGAAGTTAAGACTTCTGAAGACCTTAAGAGAGTACAATTAAATATTCACTCAAGACAAACTTTACTTATACTGCGTCATGGACCAAAGAGACACATCTCGGCTCTGAAAATGCGCTGCTATTTCCTAAAAGATACAAATTAACCCTTTAGAAAATGATGCTAAAATAGGGGATTTTCGCGTATTTTGTTTTTGACTGTAAAATTATAAAAACAATGTGCTATCTTCACGTGTAAGGTGTCATCTTTTCAGAAAAATAAACTGCTTTCAGTAACTTACAGTTATTGCAATTGAAAACGCTTCAGACGATTCAGTGCGTGCAGGAAACTGAACAGATCATTCAAACTGATTTGCGAACCGATTTAGACAGATCTGCCAACTTGTTTGACGAAGTCTTTGACTAGAATCGACTCAAAAGAGTGATTCATTTGTGAAATGAGCATCGCTCATGCCCATAAAAAAGATACAGTGCGCTTGGAATAAACTATGCATTTAACAGCATGTATCGCATTAAAATAAAGTAACGAGAGGCGCGTCTCCCAACGTAAAAGTACAGCTTGTTCATTAGAAATGTACTCGAGTTAAAGTACCCACATTTAAATCTAGGCTACTCTTAAAAGTACAATTTTTCCAAAAAAAAAAAAAAAGTACTCAAGACACTATACCCACCTCTGCCTGCTGGTGTGTGTCGGTGGGGAAAACACTGCTTGAATATGATTGTATAAATAAGATCTAAGATGACTAAGCACAGTTTTTGCTTTAAAATTGTAAAGTTTTGAACAGATGCAGTTGAGTAAATAATCCCATAAATTTATGCAAAATCATTTCTGGAACATTCTATGGAAATGTCCATTTTCTGTCACTAATCTTACAGAAATATCACACTTGTAAAACACATTTTAAAATAAAACAATATGTTATTTGAACAATTACGCCACCTTGAGCCATCAGGCATGACAATCATGTGACAATATTTGATTTTTAATTAATTATATAGAATTTCAGACATGACTACAGAGGGAAAATGCTTTAATTTAATGCCAATGACAAGTTTGTCCCCCATGTAAAATACAATAATGTATATCAAACAAATAAAAATATATTTAAAAAATAACCTAGAATACTTATGGATTAAACTACTTAATTTAGTTAGTATGGTTGACAAGATGTGGTTTGAAGCATCCATTTTGTAAAATGATTTTTTCATGAAAATTGTCACTGGTTTTACTTTTCTTATGGCTAACCCCAGTGACCCGATGACATTTTTGAAGTAATATTTCTTAAAAAAAAAAAAAAAAAACGATATTGCCAAACAAGTAAGAACACAAGTGTCAAAATGGTAGGCCTACATGCTTTCTTTAAATAAATGCACAAAAATATAAAAAATCATTAAGCTGCCATTTATGTGTACATTCATAAAGTCAAAGGGAGTTCTAATACTGTATTCTAAGTTTAAATGTTAAATGTATAAATCCGCTCTTCAAAAGGTGTCTGAATTTAGGTGTCATTATCGGGGTGCCTATTTCTTTCACGCTTTTTCCAATGAAACTTCAGCAGTGCGTTCGTTGTAAGAGGCCAATCACATGGATGTGACTATTGTGAGTCAAAGTTATAGCGCCACCAACTGGCAGCAGGAAATGTGTCACTTTCAAAATGCTTTGAAATCACCCTCTTATTTTTACCCGAATTGCTCAAACTTCTATCTGCATAATGTAAACACACGGCAGATGTAGACCTGTGAAAGGATTCTTGATATCTTAAATACTGTTGCCATGGCAATGCATCAAACTTTAATATTCTTTTTGGATGTGTTTGAGACTCTTAGCATGCTTGAAATTGCATGAAACTTGACAGACACATCACATTTATTAGCCAGTAGACATGTGTTTCAGAAAAGTTTCAGAAACGGGTGTGGTACAGGGGCTCAATAGAGCCACCTTTTGACAAAAGTGGGGGGGTTAGTTTTATAGTTTTACCTACAATCATAAAACTCGGTACGTATATTGTTCTGATCAAGCCGGACAACTTTCTAATTTACAGTCATTAGCTCCGACCAACAGGAAGTCAGATATTTTGTTTGAATGTGGATTGTTTTGGTGAATTTTCTCTCTCTCTCTCTCTGCTATTGCTTTTAATGTTTTTCAAGGTTTCAGGGGCTTTTGGGGCCCTTAACGTGCTCAAAAACTCTTGAAACTTTGCAAACAGGTCAGAACCCACGGCCATCAGGGCCGGGCTGAAGCTGGTACCCGGGCGTGGCAAGGGGGTTCAACAGCGCCCCCTTGAACGGGGTCCGAAAATTTGGTCCATATATCAAACACGCTTGCGTGAATTAATATGAAACTCAGTACACATATAGATCTCATCGGGCCGAATATCTTTCCCTCGGTCGAGTTTTATGTCAGCCCAACAGGAAGTCGGCTATTATGGGTTGTTTGGAAAACGCTTGCTGTGGAATTTGAAATACTCCTCCTAGGCAATTCATTCAATCACCACCAAACTCTGTGTGCATGAAGTCAAGACATTGAGGATGCTAAATTGCGGACGGATTTTTGATATCTCGAGCGGTTTGGCCGTGGCGAGGAAACAAATTTATGGCGAGAAAAGAGAAACAAAATGTCTGTTATAACTTTGTCCGTTTTACTTACAGTTACAAAACTCAGCATGTATATTGTTCTCGTCAAGCCCGACCAACAGGAAATCAGATATTTTCGTTTGATTGTGGATTGTTTTGGAGAATTTTATCTCTGTCTCTCTCGGTGTCTGTCTGTGTGTGTGTGGGGTGGATGGGGGGATGGGGGGGCTTGTAGGGTGATAGTTTAGATTAACCCTTTAATGACTGGTTGCTTTTGCCTGCATTAAAGGAAAATAAATGTCTTAAGCCTTGTATTTTATAAATATTTTTTTATTAATAAAGTAAAGGCATAGAACCACTTTTTTGTCTTGCATTGACAATAGTTTTATATAATTAGTTTATTAATTAAATTAACTTGGTCCATAAACTTGGTCTGAAAACTTGGTCCATAAATCAAACACACTTGCATGTAATATGAAACTCGGTACACATATAGATCTCATCGGGCCGAACAACTCTCGTGCTCTTAAGTTTTAAGCCAGCCCAACAGGAAATCAGCTATTTTGGTCTGAATGTGGATTTTTGGATATTTCAGACTCTTGAGTTTTTAGCTTCTCCTCCTAAGTGGTTTATTTTATTCACACCAAAGTTTTTCAACATGATGAAAATACATTAAAGATGCTAAATTGTGAACGGATATTGAATATCTTAAACGGTTTTGCTATGGCAAGGGTTTAAAGGCATGCCAAAAAAAGAATCAGGAAACGTCTCATATCTTCTAAAAATGTAATTATACACCATTTATTTTTATATAAAATGATACAAATATTAGAACTAAACCCATTTTATTCTGTTTTTTCAACTCAAGACTCAAAAAACAGTCTATTTAGTGCTATTTGGTTAAACAAAAACAAAACAAAAATCATACATAGGGCTATACTGCCCTCTTGTGTCTGAAATTATATCAAAATAGTACATAAAACTCAGGTAGGCCTATTGTATTTATATGTAAATATATTCCCCCCGGATCCCGATTAATCAACGTGTGACACCAGCTATCGCTAATATAAAAGTGAAAGTATAATACGGACGTCCGCACGGACATTGATCATGGTGGCGCTCGCAGAGCGCCCGAATGAATTCCTATGGAAGTAGGAATGAATGAACTAAAAAAATTATATTTTTTGCTCTATAAATTTGATCAAGAGATTCAATTATTTAGAATAGTAAGACACTATAGGGCTGTTACCCTAAGTAGGGCTGATCAAATTAAATCTTTTACACTGAAAAATAACAATGCATTAAATAATGTTATGAGATTGTTTTAAATATAAGTTAATTAATAATCGTTGGAAAGAATGATACTTTTAAACATAAGGGCAGGAACACACCAAGCCGACGGTCGGCCGTCGGGCAGTTTTTGTGCGTCGGCCGACTAAGTTTTCTCAGTGTGTTCCACACCGTCGGCTGAAATTGGTCCTCGTCGGCTTTGTAACAGCCGATTCGACATGTTGAATCGGCGTCGGGCCGTCGGTGAGAGAGAGAACTCTGATTGGCTGTTCAGAATGTCTGATTGGCTGTCTTTTTGAATGTCGAATATAGATGAATATATCTGCAGAAATAGACAGTTGTCTCTTTCACACGCAGGCGCAGAACGCGCATTCTAGCTAACAGTCGGCAGTAGTTCTCTCGGTCTGTTCAAGTACAGCTTTTTACCCCGACGCGAGGCGACAACACAGTCGGCTTTCATCAGCGCTAGTTCGTCGGCGTCGGCTTGGTGTGTTCCTGCCTTAACACTAAACCGCCTTTAGGTGTCGCCAGGCAACCATGTTAATGAGCGAGTCATTGATTCATTCATTCAAACGATTCATTCGAACAACTAAGTCATTCATTCAGCAATGAAGGGCCAAAGCCGGCGACACCGGGGTTGCGGTGCCACCGGCTTGGCTTGGGCCCGTAATCGCTGCTCGCAGCTATATTTTTCCTTGCTTTTATTTTGTGATTATTGTTATTCCTTTCTATGTAAAGCACTTTGAATTGTCATAGTGTGTGAAATGTGCTATATAAATAAACTTGACTTGCCTAGTTACAGAGATGGGGGACTTGAGTCACATGACTTGACTCGAGTCAGACTCGAGTCGCAAATTTAAGGACTTGAGACTTGCTTGACTAAATCAAGAAAATGACTCGACTTGACTTTGACTTGAGATCCAATGACTTGAGACTTGACTTGACTTGAACTGTATGACTCGAGAATGACTTGATATACATTTATCATCGCAACATCAATTGAAGAACAAAATGAAAGCAACGGAACCATTGACGCCAGTCATCAGATTCTGCGCGATTGCGAGAGCTGCACAAGCCCAGAAAAAACATACATCGCGGTGAGCGCGCTAAATACAAAAACATCTCCCAGCATCGTTTCTTTTTGGATATAAACACTAGAAATTGACCATATTCATACAAGAAGATTTGCTGTACGCACAATAACTGGCATGGGATATCGGACGACCATCACAACCTCGCACAGTCGAACTTCATTCACCACGTCTAAAAGTAAGCTATGGCTTGTTTAACCTGTTTGTTATAGTTAATTTGACTATCTTTAAATCTAGAGAGAATACTGGTCAAAACAGCCTCTTTATACACAATTATGTTTTCAAATGTAGCTTAATGTTGTCAATATTCAAATGCAGTGGCGGCTCCTGCAAAATCTGGAGGGGGGCAAATGTTTCAGATCAACTTTATCGCATGCAGACTTTTTAATAGATTTAACTTTAGTGTTTGAGATGTGCAGGAATCAACTTAAAACAGGTTTTCTTTCGTTTCCTGAAAAGTAACAGTTTTGGACATACAAGGCTTCCGTCCGACAGCGATGATTTGTGTGTGTGTGTGTGTGTTGTTACGTTAATTAACATTTGACCAAAATTCAAGCTCAAATGGAGTTTGACAAGGGTTTTTGACCAGTAAATGTATTTTCAATCCACTCAGAGTTTCTTTCATTAAAGATTGCACTAGGTGGCGACAAATAATATTGTTGACGTGTAGGATAAAGATTATGTTGGTGTTAGAATGGAATGTACAAATTTCGAAGTACAATGCTAGGAGTAAAAAAGACTGCTACCATCCTTTCCTAAACTGATTGTAAAAATAAAGTGAGATTTTCCAACACTCGAGTATTTAAATGGTCATCAATAAATACCTCTTTAGACAGCCTCTGCTTGTCTTTCTTCTCCCAAGGCCCTCCTAGATCTTGTTTTTCCTGTTGCTAACTTGTTACTTGCTCCTGAAATGAGCTCTGGTCCTGATTACTACGACGGCTGAATGGTAATTTTATTTCTTTTAATGACACGATAGAATTAACTGCGTTCGCCATGACGTTGTTCAAGTTCAACTGGCCTCAACTCGCGAGATGTCCCAACAGTCTTCTCTCGCTCTCGTTCTTTTTTAAATCACATTTGATAAAGATATTAAAGTAGTGTTTCATTTTTTCTTGTTGTTCAAATTCAAAATTGTTTTCAAATATTATTTGTCACTTAATCTTGAAGATTTTTAATAGTGTATGTTTGTTCCCACCAATCGCTGCTCAAGTTAAGGATACGTATGATGACGTAAGCACGTTAGTGCGAGCCCTCCCGGAACCCATAGAGAATGCATTGCAGTGCCTGCAGTTCGAAAAAAAAACATCTTTAAATGTAAGTCTATGGGAACACTCTGGGCGATTTTCAGCCAGAGTGAAATCGCCCAAAAAGAGGCGGTACACCACAGGACGTGACATGACGCTGATTGGACTATATCCAGAGGCACAGTGACGGCTAGCGTAACTCTGTGGTGAATGAGATTGTGAATGTGATTGAAAAAGTCCCTTTCACACTTTGGTGGTGCGTCGCCCAATCGCCCTAATGAAGAAACCGCCCCTGTTCAAATGATAATTAATGATGGCATATGTTTTATATAACATTTGCCACATTTGTTTTTAAATCATGCTTTAAAGCCAAATATGTCGTTCTATCCAATGACAAAAAACAACAGAAAACTTAATGTTTTGTCGTTTATGTTTCTTTTAAAGCAGGGTTAGATGTTATCAGGGGGTTGGGGGCAAAAAATGGCAGCAGAATTAATATGCACCCAAAATTCTAAATGTGGTGGAAAAATTGCCCTTATGAGTTATTTTCATAATTCTAACATATGATATTAAAAAATATTTCCAGAATACTGGCGCGATTGCAAATGTGATAATGATTTTATAAAACAGTTCAGTAAACAAAGAGTGAATATTGTGATGTGACATTTTAGACATAATATTCCAAATATTCTCTGTTTTTGCTCTATTTCTCCAATGACAATAGTTCCAAACAAGCCACAGAAAGAGTTATGCGTATTTGTGATTCAGTGACCTAGTTGCTTAGTTCCAGAATGAATCTGCCATTTTGAACATAAGTTAAATGAATGCTTCTATGACTCGTACATTAATACGGTGATTTGGCGCCACCTATTGGCGGTTTTAACTTCATAATTAAAAATATATAACTTATAAAAAGGGGATGCCAGTTTGAAGAATGCATTTGGTGTCATAGGGACCATTATACTTGAATTGTGAATTGTTTAATACCTTTTAATGGTCTTCTGCAATGTTTGAGGCATATTTATTTTTTCATGCTTTAAAGTAACACTATGTAGTTTTTCAACCTTCATTATATATTTCCAAGACCCTTGTGATGGTACATCGACTTACAATAGGTTGAATGATACGTCTGCCATAGCCTGACAGTGTCTGTATCGCTTTTACTGGCACTATGTAACTTCGGGTTTCGGGTAGGAACCCGAGCACAAAAAAAACTACAAAATTCGACTGCTTTACGTCATATGTCACTTCCCCCACTTCCTCAGATTCTGACGTGAGAGCCCAACTAGCGTTTGATACCCGCCTGTATGTTGTTGTCATGACCGAAGCAACAACTAAAAGGAAGAAGGCAAAGGTTTTGTCAGAGGAGACTAAAAGAAGAAAAAGGGAGAGTGACAAATTAAAAGACCGGACGAGGATCACTATTGGAGGGAGAGCAAGACAGTTTGAAGACGGTGAGAGTGTGCGCGCGCGCGACCGGCTCTCTCTCTCTCTGGTCGTTCTTTCAGTAACATGCACCCTGTCACAAGCGCAGCAGTAAGTCATCTGTAAAGTGTTTATACATTTATAAATAAATCAGGGAGTCAGGGAGCTGACTATCGCGCGAAATGTAAAAGGCTGAATAACATGGCCTGGCCATGTTACGGAATCTATCTGGCCCTCCATTTATCTTCATGAATCAAGTAATGCTAGTAGAGTAGCGAATTATCAATCTGGTAGCTACACTAACATGCTAGTTTACGATGGTTATAATAAATAATCTTTCAGGATAACTATCCTAATGTCTGCAGGCTGATAATCATGTTTGTGTATTTATTTTTCTGGTGAAAGTGTCTTGTCTCTGGCTATAATGCAAATCGATTTTCAAATTTGCAGATTCATCTATGGTAGCTTGATATTATAATATTGACGATATATGGCTATTACCTACCACACAAACATTGAATTGAATTAGCATATCCGTTATGTAAAACAGTAGACAATAGGCTACTATAATGACGCTGTCTTGTAAACGTGAGCTACGCGATCTTTTGACGTTTGAAAAAAATAAAACCCATGAAATTATATTCATATGACATGCTGAAATATATGCCAATGTACCTGGGATGAAGACATTTCACACGCAACGCTGGCAGTCTGCCCGCGAGTACTCAAGACAGTATCGGCTTATCAACAAATGCACACGTGTATCGCCTGGTGTAACCATGACAGATTTTACGACAGTAGTAGAAGACAATACTGTTTCCCAACTGTAGGGGGACCCCGAGAGCAAAAACCACAAAAACGACATAGTGTTGCTTTAATGTCGGCCTAATTTCAGTTACATTTAGATTTTTATTGTAGTAACCACTCAGCTGTATGTGGAAATGCATATATTTAAAAAAATGTTGCAAATAAAACAATAGTCCACAACTTCTGTAGTTTTAACTTATTTTAATATATAAATTCAGTGAAATCATCAAACGTTTGTATGACTTGCCAGTGACTTGTGACCCAAGCTACGACTTGACTTGCTTGACATAAGGCAGTGACTTGACTTTATAAAAAAATTTACTTGGACTTGCTTGAGACTCGAAGGTTAAGACTTGAGACTTGCTTGTGACTTGCACATGTGTGACTTACTCCCACCTCTGCCTAGTTATCTTTACTTATATTAAAGCTGCCATGCACATTTTGCATGCTGTCACATGGCATTTCCCTGCCTTTTGTGGTTTCTCTCAAAGTTTCCATTTCATCTTAAAGGGGTGGTAAAATGGCATTTTCACAAGATGTAAAATAAATCTCTAATGTCCCCAAAGTGTGTGTGTGAAGTTTTAGCACAAAATACCCCACAGATATTTTTATATAGCATGTTAAAGTTGTCACTTTTTGAGGGTCTGCAAAAACGCACCGTTTTGTGCCTGGCCCTTTAAATGCAAATGAGCTGCTGCAGAGGGCGGGGTTTCAAGAGCTCTTGTGTGTAGCAGCTGCGATTACCTCACGCAGACACACTAAAATGACAGAAACTGTTCTGAATTTAATGTTAAAACGGAGTCAGACAAAGATGGAGAGACTCAAGAAGAAGTGACAACATGTAGAATGCAACAGGACGTATCTGAATGGTTAGTTGATGAATTTATGTTGCTGATGTGGAGTTAACTATCTTCAATTAGGATATTCTGTCATGTTAATCTATAAATCGCTCGTATAGGAACTGTTGTGAGATGCACACAGAGTGACTTTCTATTGCATGTGAAAAGAATGATGCTAAAATTTGAGCTGACTCACAAATACACTCTTTATACAACAACTTTTCCTCTTCTCAACGTGGACTGCGTGTTCCCGGGGGCGGGGTTTATGTACATTTTAGGGTTGCTGATCAGAGGTGTCAAAAGTATTCACATTCGTTACTCAAGTAGAAGTATAGATACTAGGGTTTAAAAAGACTTCTGTAGAAGTTGAAGAATCAACTCAAGCTTTTTACTCAAGTAAAAGTGTAAAAGTACTGGTTTCAAAAGTACTTAAAGTATAAAAGTAAAAGTAATGCAAGGAAAAAATGCCATTAAGGACAAAAGCTTAGGCCGCGCCACAGGAGCCTATAGTGCATTACCACCTCCTCAAAAAACATTTTTCTAAAGGCCATGACTATAACGTTATATTAAAATGTTAATGTTGGAAAATTTGGGATGCACTTCCTGTTTCAGCCGCATATATGCCCATAGAAAATGAATTTCAGTCCAATTTCCATTTTAGTAAAATGCAAATACATTAAAGAACCATATGTGTGTACTACTGAGCACTAACGTGTTTCATGGAGAGGAAGATATGATGACTAGTTGCCTATAAGTATTGTAATGGTGCAAAAAGTCAAACTTCAGAGGCATGTTATCATCGAAATGGTATATGTTTATACTTCTCTTTAAGGGCGTAGGTAACTTTGCCAACTCTCACACATCTGGCGTGACACTCACGCATTCAGCCTCAATCTCACGGTCTCACGCTCAACAAAGAAATCTCACGCTAAATTAGACATTCTTCTGTGCTATATTCTTTTTTCACTCATGTGCACTAATTTCCGAATTACTATAAGCAAGTTCAGGCTCTTAACTACTTATTGGACCACTGCATTTTCTCACACAGAGAAAAATCACGGACAAAGAGGACACTGACACCGACAGACTAGACAGAGAAGGTTACTTTTGATATGGAACAAATTATCAGCTGTCAGATTCTGTCAATATTTCCAACGTTTTGGCGCTTTTAAATGTGACAGATCGCTGTAGGGCGTCAGTTCAAACGGCACGTGATACAGTAGCCTACAACCCCCCCCCCCCCCGTCAACAAATCTCACTCCAAGCAAAACTCAAAAGTTGGCAACTCTGGGTTTGATTTTGAGATTGGTGGGGATTGGGGACATCCACAGAAGCGGAGGAATCAGGAAATTAATAGGATAATGTATTAAGGTTTTTATATTGACCTTAATACGTTAATTCATTAATTCTGTAATGTTACAGGTAACTAATAAAGAGACTTTATTAAGAGACGGCAGTTTAACAGAGACTTAACTTTACTCCGTTCATAGTGCAATGCAATAGTGCAATACTGTCTTGTTCCTTGCTTTTTGAAGAAGTCAAACACGTCTGCATCTTTCATTAAAAGGATATAGTTCACCCAAAAACGAAAATCATTTAGGCTACTCGCTCTCAAGTTGTTTCAAACCAGTTTCTTTCTTCTGCTGAACACAAAAGAAGATATTTTGAAGAATGTCGATAACCAAACAGTTGATTGTAGCCATTGACTTCCATTGTAGGAAAAAGAAAATACTATAGAAGTCAATGGCTACCATCAACTTGACAGAATTTTCATTTTTAAATAAGTGAACTTATCCCTTTAACAGAAATGAACTGTTGGCATATGTTTTGCATCAATACTGTCAAGTTTGTCCTGTTGGACACGACACACAGCAATACTGTCAAGTGTCACTTGTGACCATTGCTCTGAGACATGTTTTCAGCGTCCTAAGTGCACTGAAACTTCTTTCAGTCCAGCTGATGAGACTGGGATGACAAGGTTTCAACTTGATCAAACAGGCCTCTCATTTAAACAGACCAAGCAATGTTATTTTTCATGTTTTACGGGGACTTTCCATAGACATAACGATTTTTATACTGTACAAACTGTGTATTCTACCCCCCTAACTAACCCTATCACAGATAACTTTCTGCATTTTCAAAAAACATCACTTAGTCTGATTTATACGCCGTTTTCAAAAAAAAAAAAAAAAAAAAAAAATCCCGACAAGGATTTCGGATATTGCCATCTTTATGGGGATATTTTGATCCTATAATGTAGGGTTACACACACACACACACACACTCTCTCTCTCTCTCTCTCTCTCACACACACACACACACACAAACACACGTTCGCACTCTCTCTCTCACACACACTCTCTCGATTATGTTTGCCACTTATCCCGCGATTGTCTTACACAGTAGGCCTATATTGTAAAAACGGCTGTCCCCAAATCAATATTTGACGCGATTTGCCCCGTATTCTTGAGCAGAGAACTGTTGATTTCTCCCTCACTTACCACATCTAGGTTTCTTAATCCCTTCGGATGAGTTTTGCCGCTTCGCACAACCAAATGTAACAACCTCTCACAAGTTAGAAAGAAAACACAAAGCCAATCAGTTTAGCAATGTTCAGGAGGCGGGACTCTATGGGGGTTAGAATTCGGTCACAATTCTGCGCGCGCAAGATCACATTTTGAGCGCGCAAAAGGGCATTTCGCACGCGCGTGACCTGAGTTTTGCGGAGAAATGTTCGTCTCGCAGATAATAAAATATTTCGAGCGAACGAAAATCTAGTTTGCATTTAAAATAAGTATTTGGATGTGCGCAGACGTTCTCTTTCGCATGTGCAAAGTTTCACTTTCTTGCTCCTTTCATACCAGCCATAAGCGCAGACGGCTCGCTTCCTCCTTCTTCTTCGATAGATTTTATTTGGCAGTTTGCAATCATTGTACATTACCGCCATCTACTGGACTGAGGAGTGATTACATTGGGACGTCATTAAATAATAATAATAATTAAATAAATAAAAACCTGCTTCAGCTCCTCCAGCTAAAAAAAAAAAAAAAAAACTAAATTCTACTTGCTAATTGGGTTTCTTTAAGAAAAGTTATAACCGTCCTAACTGTGGACTGTGTGCTGGTTATACTCAATAAATTTTTAATTGTTAATTCTTTCTTTACCGCTCTCTTCATATTTTCCCTTTCTCTGGTATATTGTATACAATCTATCAGTATGTGTTTTACATTTTCTATTGCTCCACAATTCGTACATACTCCAGTCTGATGTTTCCCTATAATATGTAATCCACTACTTAAACTTGTACGTCCCATCCTCAATCTAGTAATCCATGTTTCCTCCTGCCTTTCCAATCCACTGATTTTATTAGCTGTAACCTCTTTGTGTATGTTATATAAATGTCTGCCTTTTTCCTCCTTATCCCATCTCTCCTGCCACATTCTGTTAATTTTGTCCTTAATAATACTTTTAATTTCTGACCTACTTAATTTGATATCCAATTCAACCAATTCTGATGTAACAGCTTCCTTCGCCATCATGTCTGCCTTCTCGTTCCCTTCTATTCCCCTGTGTGCAGGAACCCATATAAACCCTATGCTTATGCTCTGTTGGTTTATTTTAAAAATGAGTTGATTAATTTCATCTAATAGATCCGGTCTACATTTAGTCTTTCCACTCGGAATGCATTCAAGTGATGACATTGAGTCTGAACAGATGATCACCTTATTGGGTTTAACTTCTTCCACCCATTGTAAAGCCAGAATTATTGCTACCATTTCTGCTGTAAAAATGGCCAGACGGTCTGTTGTCCTTTTTTTAAAATTAACATTATATTTTAAAATGTGAACTGCAACCCCTGTTTTCCCATTCTGATCTTTCGATGCATCTGTAAAAATTTGAACTGTGTCATCATAATTTATATCAATATATTGCTGAACGTTTTGATATACCCCTGATTTAATTATGTTCTTAGCTTCCAGATCTACCCTAGGAGAACAAAACATCCATGGTGGGATTGTTGATGTGCTAACTGTTTTGCAACACGCAATACTGTCAATTTCCATATCCTTTGCCTTTCTATTCCCATGCCATCCAAAACTGCATGATGGGCGCCCATATTCCCAACATTCTAATAACACCTGCTTTGTGGGGTTGTGTATCCTCATGACCTTGCAGATTTGTCCAGTTAGACATGGATAGTTGTAATCGCCTTAGATCTAAAGGCATTTCTCCTACTTCTACTTGTAATGATGGAATAGGTGTTGTCCTAAACGCACCACAACATATCCGAAGTGCCTTAGCCTGTACTCTATCTAGTTCTTGCATTAAGGTTTTAGTTGTTGAACTATAAACTATGCTTCCATAATCAAAAACAGACCGAATCAGTGCAGTATAAATCCTTTTTAGGGACATTCCTGAAGCTCCCCATCTAAACCCTGCTAAACACTTCAATATATTTATACTTTTTTTGCACTTATCTATCATTTTTTGAATGTGCGTTTTAAAATTTAGCTTAACGTCAAACCATACCCCCAAATATCTTATACTATCAACTTGCTTAAGATGCTTCCCATACAGTTTAAGATCTATAGTAGGATTCATTCTTTTTTTAGAAAAACATATAAATTGTGTCTTTTCAATAGATAGATGAAAGCCCCACTCATATGACCACTTTTCAACCTTAACAATTGCTGTTTGCATTTTAACCTTCAGGTTGTCAATATTCCTTCCTCTCACCCATAATGCCCCATCATCAGCATATAAAGCTCTACCTATCCTCTGATCTATTCCATCAAAAATGTCATTAATCATTATATTAAAAAGCATTGGGCTACATACGCTTCCTTGTGGGATACCATTCTCTATTGGATATATACTTGAAAATTCCATCCCTACTCTTACCTCTATGGTTCTGTTATTCAAAAAATCTTTAATCCAATTAAACATCCTGCCACCTATGGCCATCTTATTTAACTTAATTAAAAGCCCCTCCTTCCACAGCATGTCATATGCTTTTTCAATGTCAAATAATATAACCAAAACAGCTTCTTTACTTACTTGAGCTTTCCTGATTTCATTTTCTAAACAAATAATTGGGTCCATTGTTGGCCTCGCTTCCTCAACACAACCCAGCGTTATAATATGCCATAATTCCAGCCAATCAGAAATGAGGCTGCTAAATTCTGATTGGCTAGCTTGACAACCAATCCCAAGATTCCCTGGATCACTGACTGTGGAAGAGGAAAAATACATGGTGGAAGATGTTTATGTTTAATTTGTTTAATGGCTTGAACACTTCAATTTAAGTTGAAATGTCTATTATGTAGAGAGATTTAGATAAAGGGGTTTAAGTGACTAATTATCAGTATCTAACCTGACGAAAAGGTATTTATTCAACGTTGCCTACATTATATTGCATCTGCAGCAGCATTGTGAACTTTTGTAAATATACGTTTAGCCATTTCCCTTTTAAATGCATCATTATATTCAAATTGCAAACACATGAGGAGAGTCTCCGCATGAAAGAGCCACGACTGGCAGATGAACGTGCTCTCTGAAACGGTAGTAAAATAAAATTAGATTGAATGGAGGATTTTAACTGCGACAAGAAAGGAAGGAACTTAAATTGACATTGACACCGGAAGGGCTACCGCTCTTGCATTGTTTGTGCTTGCTGTTTAATAATTGAAACAGCAAACTGGCAGCTCCAGTAGTAGGCTAATAAAATGATTTATCCTGAACTATGTCATGGAAACTAGCATGTATAAGCCGTTACCGTAATGAAACAATTTAATAATAAATTAAAAAGGAATTTATACCTGTGTTGTGCCTGAACGCGTTAATTGAACGATAGTTCATGAACTCGTTCATATTTTGGGCGAACGGGAACTGAACGTACTGTATTACTGCCTGGTGAACGTTACTGTGAACTCGTTCATTCTGGTGTCTGTGAACGGCGCGCGGCGCGCTCTCAATTTAACTTCGTTCAATAGGGCGCCAGATTTCTATAGAGCCTTCCAGACGAAAACCCGGCTAAAACACACCGTAAACAGGGCCTTAATAGCGGAAAAAACACCCAATCTGGCAACACCAGCCACCAGCGTCGCAGCGTGATCAAAACAAAATGCAGCAAGGAAGCGTCGTATGATCATTTAAACGAGTTTTATGACAAGGTCGATGAGGATGGGAAAAATCTTACATTTCTGTTCAAACTTTGCCCGCCGATAAAATAAAAATGCTGTAGTTCTATATGGGCTGTGGCAATCATTTTGAAAAATAATAGCTCGCAGCAACATTATGGAAAAAAAAAACTATGAATGAGTTCAAAATTTTAAAGTATGAACTGAACTAGTTCATTTTAAAATTTGTGAACTGAACTTTAAACTAGTTCATGTAGAAAGTGAACTTTCCCAACACTGATGATATTACGCTGGAGCAGCGCGGTTTGGAAAATGGATGGATGATTGATTCAGCTGCGGCACCATCTCCTGGCGAGACGCGGGAATTCATTCAGCGCGCGTCTCTCACAGTGCATTATGGGTATTCTCTAGCCGTTGAGCGCATAATAATAATAATAAAAAAAAGTGCTTCTAGCAACTAGGTCTAAGATTTTGGTATTGACATACTGTCTGCTTAAATATTACAAAGACAAATTTCCTTAATTTAATTTGAATAGGCTTCAGACAATATATTTAGCCTACACAATGCATGTTTAAAATGGTGATTTTGGTAAAGGAAAAAGGTAGTTCAAATTCAAAATGTGTTGCATAAATCATCACAGAGATATTTATTTACATGATACAACATTTCACTCTCTGACACTGCTGTAGCCTATTCGTTATCGTATGACTATTCATTCTATTAAAATGATACAAAAATATAGACTACTTGTTGTATGGCATCCTTAATACAGAGCTGTTTTTTTTGTAGGCCTACATAAACATTGCCTACAAAAATGTTCCTTTACATAAAAACAGATAATTTATAAACAAAGTTTATACATTGACAGTTGACTTGACAACACAACAACTAGCGAATCGATCACGATCAATGAACCCACAAATCGACTGTGCAGGTTCCATTATATTCCCTGTATTCAGTTATGTTGCCGATTGTCGATTACTTACGCCTACAGTGAACGGCAATGGCTGACGGCAAGGATGAGACAGTAGCAGCTTCCAAACCAGAGGTATTTTACAACTATCGGGAGAGGATTACATGTTCACCCGAGGAAGAGGCGCAATTAGAGAGACAGCATTTCTGGAATGTCATGAACGCGTTTAAATACTACAGGTAAACATTGCTGGAGCATCAAAGTCCTATCTTCTCAACACCAACATAAGATGAGCCACTGATATTTGAGCTTTAATTTTGAACATGCGAGGGCATTAAAATATCCGTATTGATTTTTAATATATTTTTCACTGCTTATAAAATTTGGATTTGAAATGTAAAATAACGCCTGTGGTGCCATCAATTGAAGTCCAGATTCTATCTATCTATCTATCTATCTATCTATCTATCTATCTATCTATCTATCTATCTATCTATTCCCCCCCATCTCTCTCTCCCTCCCCCTCTCAGATTCAAATTCAAATAGCTTCATTGAAATGGTGAAAGAAATCTTTACATTGCCAAAGTATTAATAACACGATACAAAAAAAATTAAAGAAGAATAATAATATAAATTTTACATAAAAAATATAGCAATATATATATTTTAATCTTCTAATATCTATAACAGTGTCTCTAGGCACATAGTGAGTGTTGGTAGCTCTGTCCCGCTGGAGTCTCTTTTATCGTGTCAAGACCTCACATACCTGGCAGCCAGGTTTGAGCTTGCTGGGCTTTCTTCTAGCAGGTATGGGAGTTTGTCCATATTTGTTTTCTGATGGAAGTCTTTTTGGTGGGTTGTGAAGTGAGGAGAGAAAGTGTCCCTAATGTTTGTATAAGAAGGGCAGGATGTCAGAAAGTGCAGCTCTGTTTCCACTTGATTCTCTGTGCAGTGAGGGCACAGCCGCTCTTGCTTTGGCAGCCAGGTCTGTCTGTGTCTGACCGATTCATATTTTCTGTTTAGGGCCAAATAGCTTTCCAATTTGTTGGGCTGTTGTGTTTGTCCAAAGGTGTTTTAATTATTTGGTTTGGTCTGGCTATGTTTTTATTGTCAGTTTGTGACGTCAGCTCTGACCAAGTCTTAGACAGATAGTCTAAGATCAAGACTTAGATCAGTCTTGACCAGATCAAATCTCTCTCTCTCTCTCTCTCTCTCTCTCTCTCTCTCTCTCTCTCTATATATATATATATATATATATATATATATATATATATATATAGGGTGATTTAGGTTGATCGGGGTTGATTTTTCCCATTGAGATGGGAAAAAGTGTCCCAATCAACTTAAATTCAATATATATATATATATATATATATATATATATATATATATATATATATATATATATATTAAGTTATATTATATATATTATAATATAAGTCCCTTTAATTTACTTAGTCCTCTGTCCATATATATTGTGTCTCCCACTGTGTTCAGAATTCACGTTCACGAACGAGTGAATCGAGCCGAGCGGCAGTTCCGATGCCTTCCAGATCACCACCAGCAAATTTTGACAAACTTCCTGCCCAATCTGAGCAAGATCCGCTACTGTGTTGACCGAAACCAGGAGGTGATGCAGGCCATAGTGAACAACTGCCTAGATATGTTTGAGAACATGGAATATGGACAGGATGTAGGTGGCAATCAGTAGGTCTTACAATTAATAATGTTGTATTTTTTCATTTGGTTATGTTGTGATGACAGAAGTGTGGCTTTTATTATCCTGTTTAGTAGTAAGTCAATTAATCTAATAGTTTTCCTGCTTTTCAAAGGGTGACCCAAGGAAAGTACGGCCTTCTTCAACTTTTGACATGGACAAGCTGAAGTCAACCATAAAGCAGTTTGTCCGGGACTGGAGTGCAGCAGGAAAGGCTGAAAGGGACAGCTGCTACAAACCTATTATAGAGGAGATCCAGAGACTATTTCCTCCAGACCAGTGGTAAATATACTTTAATGTCATTCTGTGGTTAAGTATACGTTCTACTGTCAAAGTATAAGGTGCATGCAGTATCTATATACACACTACCTAAAAAGTTTAGGGTCAGTAAGATTTTTGTAATGTTTTTGAAAGAAGTCTCTTATTCTCACCAAGGCTTTATTTGATCAAAAATACAGTAAAATACTATTGTGAAATACTATTACAATTTAAAATAACAATTTTAAAATGTCATTTATTTCCAGTGTCACATGATCCTTTAAAAATCATTCTAATATGCTAATTTGGTGCTCATTATATATTTCTTATTATTATCAGTCTATTATCAAGCTTTTACTTGATATAGAAATCTTTTGTACTTTTGATCCGTTACCCTTGCTGAATAAAAATATTGACCCAAACTCTTGGAAAAATGTATTCTTTTTGGAAAAATTTCTGCTGGTTAAATTAATTTAGTGTTCTTATGTTTTGTGTCAAATGGGCTTAACTTATTTTGAAAGACATGAGTTTTGAGTTATATTTCTCTCTACAGTGATGTGTCCCAGGTAAGAGTGTTAGTACCCGGGTCCGGTCTAGGTCGACTTGCATGGGAAATTGCTCATCTGGGCTATTCGTGCCAAGGCAATGAGTGGAGTTTCTTCATGCTCTTCTCCTCTAATTTTGTTCTGAATAGGTACAACACACTAAAACAACACACTACTTTACAATTTAAGTAGTACCATTCACATAGATATAGCTTACTAAAATATGTTATATTTATTATATTTCTGTCTTGGTCTTAACAACATGTTGTAATAATATCCTGTTGGGGTAGCCCTCTATTTATTATTAGTGACATGTTAAGTTGTGTAATTTGGAGGCATTAGGTAAAGTATACTAGAACTTGTATCCCTGGTTAAACTTCTTTGAGTTCTAGGACCGCACATTTGAATCGAGCAATCAGAATGGTATATAACATCTGTAGTAAGGAGGAAACTAACTGATATTTTGTCTCTCAGGTGTGATGAGGAGAATGCTTTGACTCTGTATCCCTGGATTCACCAGTTCAGTAATAACAAAATGTCCTCAGACCAAACAAGACCTGTGTCCTTTCCTGATGTGAATCCACAGAGTCTTCCAGCAGACTCAGACTTCTCTATGGTCGCTGGAGACTTCCAGGAAGTATACAGTGACCCTGGTGAGTTTTTATTTTATTTTTTATAAACTTCAATGTAATTGTAAATGGCACTTAAATGGAGACAGGGAAAGATATGAAACTTGACCATTTTAAGTTGTATCTCCCATACAGAAATGTGGGATTGTGTTGCTACTTGCTTCTTCATTGACACTGCCCACAATGTTCTTGATTACATTGAAACCATCTGGAATATTCTAAAACCTGGTGGTGTCTGGATAAATTTGGGTAAGTCTTATTAATTCTGTATAATCTTAATCATTCACAGTCAAATGTTATCTACATATGAAAGGCTGAAAACAGGTGTGGTTGAAATAATTTTTGTATTTGTTCTCAAAGGTCCACTACTTTACCACTATGAGAATATGGCTAATGAATTGTCCATTGAGCTGAGCTATGAGGATATAAAGGCTGTCCTTTTAAAATACGGATTTGTCCTAGAGGTAAACAGTTAATTATCAACTGTTTAAATTATTATTAACAGTAATACTGTTGTAAACTCTTACTGTATTTCTTTCCACAGTTGGAGAGAGAGTCTGTGGCCAGCACATACACAGAGAATGATCGCTCCATGCTCAAATACCTTTACGACTGTGTCTTTTTTATCGTACGGAAACCTGCAGAACAGTTGATGAATGGAGATCTGACACCTAAAGATGGCCAGATTGAGGATTCTTTACAGATAAGAAACTCAACATGATGTTTAGAAGGCTGAACTTCTGGCTGAATTCACAGACAAATGGCCCAAATAATAGACTGAGGATTTTAATCATGAATGTCAGCATTATATTCCTGGTAATACAATTAGACTGGAGCTTTATTATGTACTGAATTATTTCAGACATTTACCAAAAATATGTCATGTTTTGGTGCATTGCTTTGCAGTCATATTCCTCAGGTTTCAGGTGCTGCTTCACATCTTACTAATGGCGCTTGTCACTCCACACATACATTTCGGTGTTTTTCTTGCAGTTGTTTACACTACCACAGTTTTCATGTCCAAAATCGTATTCACAGGGCCTACTCTGGATCTTGATTTGCGCAGTTACTCCAGCCCCTCTGAGAAAACTTGCTGGCCATTAAAATTGTATTAGTAGGTAGAACTAAAATAAAGTTGTTTTAAACTTAACAGATTTTCATGATCTTGTACATACTGTAATAAACTGTTTTACAATTAAGAAAAATTGGAATATTGTTGCATATACAATGACTGTTGTAAGCTTTTAAGACTGTTTATTGTTCACCACACAAATTTCACATTAGTTATTAGGAAGTTAGTTAATGTGTTTTAACATTTACTCTAATAGTTGATATGGATATCATTCACAACCGTTTAGCTTTTTACTATATAATAAAACATAAACGATGTTGTTCGATCTCTCTGGCCACAGAGGGCGCTGTATTCAAACATGCGGTTCAACTTCAGTTACGACACAACTGTCGTAAATGGCTAGAATGTTGAATGCCTCGGCGTACTACAAAAAAAGTCTTACCCCTTTTTTGTATAAGTTTTAACTTTTCTGAATAACTTAAGTTACACGTCGCACAGATGACCAAGCGGAGAGCAGAGAACATTTTGCCTCCCGAAATCCCCAGTAAAAGAAGTTTTCGTTTTCTCTTCAACATCGACAAACCTGTCGCAGGTGTGAATGTGATCCAAAACGCTAATCCATCCTCGTTGTTGTCATTCTCTGGACAACGCTGCAGGAAAAGACCGAAGTTTCTCGATGACCCGCTGGATTCCATTAACCTACCGAGAAAAGTGGCTGCAAACAGGGTTGATTCAGTGCTGGCAGATAAGAACACATGCAAGCCTAGAACATTCGAGGATGCTGTTAGATCTGCTGTCACGCGGCGGTCATCTTGCGCACTTCAAACTGAGTCAAATAAACAGCCAGGCGAAGAAAATAACCTTACTGCAGGAGACAAGGTAACGTTTCACACAAAAAGTGCAAAGTCATAAAAGTCAAAGTCTAACTTATCTATCTATCAGGTCTGGTTTCACAGACAGGGCTTAGATAAATGATGTCTTTATTGTATTTAGAAATTGCTGTCCCCATGCACGTGTCATGAGTCCCCACAACGTAGCAAAAACAATTAGACCTTAGTTCAATTAGGACTTTGAGTAGCTTTTATAAATGTGCCTTAGAAAAAAACATCACTGGTGTGCATCTTGAAACAAAACAATGGCACTAACATATTTTAAAGGAGTCCTATTATGCTTTTCCACTTTAGTTAGTGTTTCATGTAGCAGCTAGCTGTCTGAGCATAAAAAAGATCTGCAAGGTTAAAGCTCAAGTCCACTCAAAAGGTATATTTTATTTAACAGAATCCCTTTTCAAGAATTACAACAAATGGCTCGTTTGGACTACAACACACTTTCCGGATCTTATGAAGTCATAATGTTCCTCCTAACTCCCGCCAACAGAATACGCTTTTGAGAAGGGTCTGTCTGGGTCCCGCAGTACTACAAACCACGCCCCAAGGTGGATGTAATCGACTAAAAACATAAAATAATTTTCTTCAAATGATTGTTATGAATTAAATGTTTGTAAGGCTGATCTATTTTGCTTTTGAATCTTATTAAGTATTAAATAACAGCTATTAGTAAAAAATGAAATACATTATATAATCAGATTAATACACTCATGATAATTATAGCTAAAAACCTAGCCTACCCTTCCATTAAATTTTAATTTACTTTAGAGTTTCATACTTAAAATACTTTTAAAACTGAGGAAAACAAACATGATGACTTACGGCATCTGGTGATAGGCCTATGTTATATGATCTGTATGCCTTATCTAGTACTTGGTGGCGATAGTGCAGTTTAAAAGCAAGGAAAGTGAAGCAGAAGAAGAACAGTACTGATGCAATCAAGGGGGTAATCCATCAGCCGGAAACTGAAGCCTCGCGGGAGCCGCCATTGTAGCAGAACTTCACCTGCTGTTAGCATTCCGTTGACTCCCATTCATTTTGGCGTCACTTTGACAGCGAATAACTTTACATCTGAGGCGTCCAAAGACTTCATTTATCCATTATTTATTTCTAAAGAAACACGCCAATGTATAAAAGGCTCCAATGTATAAAAACTTGCTACATCTTACGTTATGGCCCCGTAGAAGCCGTTTTTGTAAAAATATGCTAACGATTGCGTCATAACCACCTGACTTTTTGTCGCACAATAGAGAAATTACCGTATAGACAGGAGAAGAAGCTCGCGGGCAATCTTCTACTGTCTATGAGGCAATCGGGGGGACATAGAGGCATAAAGTCAAGGGAGAAGCCCATAGATAGAGAGTCCATAAAAGCAACGGGACAAATTTTCAACAACGTTTTTGAGGTATTAGGTGATTCAGATTTGTCTTGGCACAGCTACTAGAAGATTTACGACTGTCGTCAAGCTCAGTTTGAGCCTGCGCAGTCGCTCAGCCATCAGGAAGTGAGTGCTTTAATCGGGCTTCAGTTTTCTCCATTGAAATCAAGGGGGTCGCTGTGTCCATTTCTTTTACTGTCTATGGATGCAATCAACGAATCCAGAGCGAGGGGCTCTGATGACATCACGAATGGCTGTTTCATTATAGAGTGTAATTTGAAGGGGCGTGGTTCGTAGTACTGTGGGACGTAGTCAGACACACCTGAAAAATTTGTCTAGGCCTGGTTGAGCTGCGCTAGATAAGATGAAGATTGTTGCCGCTGTTTTTTTTTTTTTCTCTACGGAAAAAGTTTGTCCTAAGCCTGACGGACTTAGACTGGTTAATTTATTTTTAACACTGTTCCTAAACATTATAACATCAACGTTTGTCTGTGTGCTGCACATTTTACGGAGAACAGCTTCCAGAAGAGAGTACAATGGAGGTTATACGCACAAAAGCTTCTCCTGTCTCCTTTTGTCGGGACAATCTGTTGTTTATGGATCACAACTTGTAAGTATTATTTGTAATTGCTTTTTCTATTAAAGCAGTGGTTCTCAACCTTTTTTGGGCCAGCGCCCCCTATCCATAATGTCAGCAGCCATATAACCCTGTAGCCCAAGACTGGTTGCCCACTGAAGCTAAGCAGGGTTGAGCCTGGTTAGTACCTGGATGGGAGCCCTCCTGAGAAAACTAGGTTGCTGCTGGAAGAGGTGTTAGTGAGACCAGTAGGGGATGCTCATCCTGTGGTCTGTGTTGGTCCTCCTAACGCCCCAGTACAGTAACGGGGACACAATACTGTCAAAGAGCACCGTCCTTTGGATGAGACATTAAATCGAGGTCCTGATTCTCTGTGGTCATAAAAAATCCCATGGCACTTCTCGTAAAGAGTAGGGGTGTAACCCCAGTGTCCTGGCCAAATTCCCTCTATTGGCCCCTGCCAGTCATGGCCTCCTAATAACCCCCTTCCACTGAATTGGCTCTATCACTCTCTCTCCTCTCCACCTATAGCTGGTGTGTGATGAGCGCACTGGCGCCGTTGTACTGTGGCTGCCGTTGCATCATCCAAGTGGATGCTGCACACTGGTGGTGGTTGAGGAGTATTTAATTATGTGGCTTATCGCAAACATAGTTTAATAAAGCCAACATTTAAAAACATTTTGGCAGTTTTTTTTTTCTTTATCCATTTGAAAATCTTGTTAAAATATGCTATTATAAACTCGTAGGGGCAACGAATAAACTTCAGACTCTCTCCCATGCCACTCAAAGTAGATATAAGATGGGCTGTCATTGGACAGTATAACGACCGTAGGCTATACGGTCATTAAAGCGGTAATGTTTGCACTTAGGTTTTATTACGCATTTAGGAGAGTATTGCAAGAAGCTGCTTACGTTAACCTTACTTTCGAAAAAAAAATAAAAAATTATGTTAGAATTGTAGGCCTAAAATACCTTGCTATCAGCTTGTTTTCATCAATGGTATAATTAATACAATTACAAATAATTTGTGTTCATAATCAGTAAAAAAAAAAAATCTTCAAACAAGAATAAAACATATGAACAATTAAATTATTATTGTATTATTAATTATTTTTATCTATCTTGAAACTATCCAAGCAGCGTTTCACGCTCAGGTGTGATGGCGGAATTAATACATTACCAAAATGTGATTAGGCTACAGAAAATATATAAATTATCCATCAAATTGTCATTTTCTCCTTACAGTCTGGCGAGTTAACAATAATGCCTGACCAGTAAATTACTTGGTGAACAAAGAAAACATTTTGGCATTGGCATTAGTTAATGCCTAAAAATGTAAAAGTTTAACCTTATAAATAGAATTTAGTTTAATTAATTTTAAAATTCGTCGCCGGAGTGAATGGGTAACATGATTTATTGAAAATATTTGAAAATATATAAGTGGTTCTTAAGTCAATACTTTTTTAATGGCTTGTCAACTTTCCATTCCTCCGCTGCGTGATTCTTGTCAGCGCTGGTTTCTAGTTAGTGCTTGAGCGCTGGTCTATGACTGGGAAAATAAAAATATGATGTTCCGAAGATGAACGAAAGTTTTACGGAGTTGGAACAACATGAGGATAAGTAATTACTGACAGAATTTTCATTTTTGGGTGAACTAACCCGTTGAAATTATACGTTTTATGCAGCTGCTATGATAGCTATGTTGTAAATGAAGGGCAAAGCTTTGCCTCGCTAGCCTGCTAACTAAAATGACAGTAGGCCTATTGATATAGTGTTTACTGTAGCTTTTGTAAGCTCTTGCTTTTGAAAGACTGTTCACCGTATCCATGATTTTGTGATCGGTTACTGTGATTGCATTACCATAGTTTTCCGACAAATATGATTAAATGGTGGATAACATCATATCTATAAGAAAAATACAAAAAAACATACCACTCTGAAATGTCCTGTGAAATCCGTGCTTGCAAAGTGCATGTTTGAAATCCGTTCTGCATTATCCTATCAAAAGTATTATACAAAAGTATCCTATTCTGCATTATCCTATTGTTCGTTATCATTGTCAGAGTCTGAATCAGACTCGAATTGGTTTGAAATTGACGCCATCGTTAATATTTACATCTGATTAGAGGTCGCGGTTATGGTAAGGTATGGTATGGTGCATGTGTTTGCTGTAGTGAATGCTTTGGATATTCAGCTCTGCTTGTATCCCACTAGGCGATGCACACAGATGAGGACCTCTCTCCATTCAATTCCTTCCAGTTCTGGCAGGTTCCACTGCCTGAGTTGGATCTCTCTCTCTTGGAGACTGAACCCTCAGCTGGGTGTTGCACAGCCTCTTCCACCAAAGACTTGGAGGCGATGGAAACCTGAGGAGATCGCCAATGCACAGTGATAGGTTCATTCTTGTTTAATTGTTGTATAGGTGTTGCCAAATTACGCCACTGGACATGAGATGATTCCCCCTGACCTGCACTAGATCAATGTATGAACAAAGCCTTGTGCTTTGTATAGTTTGTAAGTCTCCAGCACAAGCTTTCTTCTGATGGGAACGCATCATGGTCATGTTACCTCAGTCCTCTCCTATATGGGTCATGTGCTCAGAAGTGTGAAAGCATAATGCTGTATATATTGTATAGATACAATGTATGTATGGGTTTTTTTTCTGTTAGTAGCTGTGAAAGTTAAATCTTTTGCTTGAACTGAGCCAGATTTTTTTAGCACTGTTCATGGTACTTAAAGGTATTAGTCACTTTTATTATTTAGTTAATGTTTATTTTTGTTTTAATAAAAGGCTGTGTTCCTTTCTTCTGACCAACATTATCTTTTTGACAACAGTATTTGGTGCTTCTGAACTTAGTAGATGGAGCAAGAGCTTTGTATGTTCCATTGGCCTGTAACTGCAGTATTTTTTAAATTGCCCAACAGCAATAAAATTTCTTTTTTAAATATATGATATTGGCTTGCCTTACATTGTTTTTGGTGCCTGTCTGATTTCATGATTCTTCTTTTCGACATTGTAAAGTACATTACAGTTAACCTTTACAATTGGACTATGGTCCATTGAGTAGTGTGATCTCTTTCCTCATTCCTCATCCAAAGGAAGTGAAATATACCTGTTTCCACCCTGTTGTGTCAGGTGCTCATGACCTTTGGTCTAGGAGGGAATAAGCGCTGAGAGCATGCCAGCTTTATCAGGAGATTGCATCGCAAGTGATCAGCATGCAGATAGTAATGCTCATCTGCTAAGCTAAAATAAGCATGCAAGTAAAATGATACAATGGTTAGCCAAGTTTTGATACTTTGTCCCATTTAGGTGGTCCTCTGGGAATTCATGTAAATATCTAAATGGGTTGTGCATGAAAGATGAAAATGCGCTGTCTTGTTAGGATTTAAGCTAATGAAACAACTCAGTACTTTAGAGACATGCTTTAACCTCAAGGACAACAAAGAAGAAAATACAAAAAAAAAAAAACTAATATTCACTGTAGAGGTCGTTTTTCTGTTTCCAATCATTTAGTATACTAGACAAATTTGTTTTAGACTTAACTGGGGTATGGCAACAGTTGATGTCAGGGCAAGTTCTGGGTGGCACAATTCATAAGATTATTTGATCATTCGTTGGAAGATTTTTAATTAGAAATAAAATCAGAAATTAAAGCGTGTGAGAATCAAGCTCCACACCACTGAGGACAGGTGAGAGGTTGTTTTCTATTATTTAAATTAACACATATTTTACATGATGTAGCCTGCATGTGCCATTATAGAATGTTACTGCTATGGAAAGTGTAAAAAATATGAAAGATATTTTTAAGGCGACAGCATATTTAAAAAAACATATGGCATCCATCGGCCAATCCGATTGGATAAGATGTTAGAAAAGATTAACAACAGCAAATTTTCAGTAAACTTGGTGGGCTAATCAATATTGGTCTGAACTTCAGAAGCATGCAAAGTTTCATCTAGTTTGGACAATAGAGGGCGCTATGACAGTGGGAAACAATTTACATACCAGTATGTAATCATACATCAGTTTCATATCAGTACTACATACCAACTGTATTATTATTAGCTATAATAATAGGATTGTAAATAGGAATAATCGCGAGTTTATTTGCAAATAATCCCAATGACTGCTACTTGAAACTTTGTTTGCTACTTATTATGCAGAAATTAACATTTGCATAACTAAACATTGTTTGTAAAGATGCCATCTCGTGACTGTCAGGCCTGACGTCGGTCTTTCCATTATTTGCGTCCCTCCTTAACTACCTTTAACAGCCTGCGCGCATTTAGTTAGTCATTCATGAACACACTTTCCCTTTTCGCTCCAGTGCTCTTGGAACCAGTGCGAAATCATATGACACTTTTAAGCGAGAAAAAAATAATCATAATAATAAGCATCTGAAAAACATTTCGAAACTGTTACTGGAAGAGAGCCAAGAATGAAGTTACATTTGTGATGTTATGCAACTACTATTGGTCTCTCTTGAAAACCACGAGCTTCGCAGAACGAAACGCAAGTTCGCAGTTAAAGTTCCAGTTGCATGTCCACACTCGACTCTTACAGCGCTTGGTAAAGCCCACCCATTTCCTAGCTCATCCCACCTCTTCAATTATGCGCGTTTAATGCAGGAATAAGAATACGCTGAATTTTTGGAAAGCATGACTGGGAAAACAAGACTATTACACAGGTAAATAAAGCACTAAGCAGTATGTTATCTCGGGTAATTGCCTTTTTGGATGAAACTAAAACTTATATCCTACAGGGATTTTCTCTAAGGCATGTTAAAACTTGTGTTTCAGTTATCTCATCTCCCATTCCGCACAGGATTGTTGTTTTGCATGCGTAGTTACAAGAGTTTGTGACCTCTTTTCGTTCAAATTCACGAATGTATTTGTACAGTAAGTGTAAGTGTATGTTTTGTTTCGGTCACTGTTTCTCTCCAACCTTTTATTCGGTTTCATTTCTTCGGCTAGATGGCGGTATTTTAAGTTCTGAATTTTGTTTCTCATTTGAGTCTCGTAATTTCACCCAATAATTCCCGGAAAAGGATGTGTACGTAATGTTCCACCACACGCTAAAGCATTGTTTTTTTGTTTTTTGTCTGGCAAAGATCTGCAATGCTGATGCTGAAAATATTCATGACTGATTGACTCTACTGTAAAAGAGATTTGAGGGGAAATGGTATGTTGCACCATACACACACACACACACACACACACACACACACACACACACACACACACACACACACACACACACACACACACACATATATATCAGTGTTATTTTAGTAATATTTAGTTTCATGTCTAAGTAATTCAGTTTTTTTTTGTCATTTTTATTAATTGTTTTAATATCGCTATTTAGCATTAATTTATTAGTTCAGTTTTAGTTTTAAGAATTGTATACTTCCAAATTATTTTATTTCAGTTAGTTTCCAAGTCACCATTCTCATTTTTATGTAATATTTATTTCACATTTATTTGAATGAATAGAAAATTGTAATAGTTGTAGTTAACTATAACAACTAATGTAGTGGTAATAGTGGCCTATAATATGACAAACATTACAACTCTTTTCCCTTCAGTCTAGACACACTTGGATCCAGGCCACTTTTTACAAGCGAGAATGTGTCAAATTTCTGCCAGCCTCACGTGATCATCACAGGTGTGCTTAATAATCTTGGTTGTCATAGCGGCATATCTTTTAGTGATGATAATGTTAATCGAGTGTAATCTAGGTTATTAATTTAGTCTTAAAAGACCCATATGAATTGCAATTTTTACTGTTTTGCAGGTGTTATCCAGTGTGTCAAGTGTGCCAAAGCTTAGTAAGGTATTATTTATTTTGATCATCAGTACATACATTCTCTATTTATTTCCATGAAAATGTTTTTCTCATTTTCTCAAATATGTCATGTCTGTCCTCAGATGTTGTTGTGGGAGGCTGATCGCGGAGCATGTGGGTCCATACTCTGGCTTGCTGGGACATGGCCCTGGGGAAGACCTTACTGATGATGAGTGGTCAGTGCTGCGACACACCAGCATCAGCCCCACTGACGCTTTCGGATCGCTGGACTTCCAGGGCAGCACAAAGCGCACATGTCGTGCCAAGGTTAGTGCATACAAGGACAAAAAAATCTCATCATTTAGATGCCTATTAACAGTGCATATATAATATAGGATCACGCTATTTTCTCTACAGTATGTGCGTCTTTCCTGTGACACTCCACCAGAGCTCCTGGTGCAGCTGTTGCTGAAAGAATGGCACATGGAGATGCCCAAGCTGGTGATATCCGTGCACGGAGGGACTGAAAACTTCCCTCTGTCTCCACGTGTGTGTCAGGCCTTCAGCGCAGGGCTTATCACAGCGGCAGAGAGCACTGGAGCTTGGATACTGACTGATGGGATCAATACAGGTTTGTGTTTGTGGGTGCTAGTGTTATATGTGGAATGCACTTTAAACATCTTATGTTTGCTATCACACTATTGTCTAGTGAAGTATGTTGTATTAAAAATATGAATAAATACTACAATAGCATATAAATAATATTAAAATAACACTGATAAGGACATAATGAATTACAGCTATGCATAAACTTTTTAATACAAAATATAACTACTTCACTAGAAAATAGTGTGATAGCAAACACAAGATTTTTAGATTTTAGTTTTCTTTTATTAGTTTTTATTCGTTTATTTCCGTTAGTTGACATGGCAACATTTTTACTCTTAAGTTTATTTTCAATCTAATATTTATATTTTATTTTAGGTTTATTTTAATTACTGAAAACAATTTTTAATAGTTTTAGTTAACAATAACAACTGGACATTATTTCTCCTTGCATCCAGGTGTGTCTAAGTATGTTGGTGATGCTGTAAAACTGTATGGGTCACATGACCACAGGAAGAGGAATGTTGTAGGGATCACACCCTGGGGGATTATTGAGAATAACAGTGACCTTATCGGCTGGGATGTGAGTTTTTTGTTTTTTATTTAAAAAATGATTTCTATACTATATTATTGAATTATATTGCACAGTGGGATATGAGGTCAGTGGAATTCTAAATCAGATAGAGGGTACATTCACACGACAACTATGTACAAAAAAAGCGAAACGTTTTTCCTTGCTTACAGACGCAAAATGATCCCTGTTCACACTGATCCACGAAAACGACTATAGATTGAATATGTGCATGACGTCACTGTCTTCACAAATTCATGTTTTCGTAGTTTACACAGAGACGATAATGGTATCGTTTTCAAAAACTTGCACGTTGAAACCCGTTTTCAAAAGTTTTTCAGGCCCCCAAAACGACGTTGTTGTATAAATGAACGGCCAAAATGCAGAAAAAAAACTGTTCCGTTTTTAGTTTAAAACTGTGTTTCTGGGTCACTGATAAAATAAGTACATTTGTGACATTGATCATGAGACTCTTTGTAACAATGGTCAGATGTTAGATCTCATATCATTCTTAAATACTACTGGAGACCATAATCATCAGTTTTTACACAAACTTACACAAAGAGTTTATGCAGCTGAAGTGCTGCTGCAAAAGGGGGACGAACCATATATTCTGAAATATGAATTATTCAATTAAAGTTTTCTTAAATTGTTGTACTGATTTGTATAAAACTTCTCAATAGAAAATAAATTTCACTAGTGGTGTCAGACTTTTGGACCCCTTATGTTGGCAGTGCAAAGAAATTAGCACCTAGTTGTTGTTATTTTGTTATATTATCATTTCCTGTATTTTGTTCTGGGTCTGCTATACTGATGTTGGGGTTTATGGTCCTATGTCAGGTTCTGAGGCACTACCAGGCTCTGGGTAATCCAATGAGTAAACGTGCCAGTCTGAATGGCATGCATTCACACTTCCTGTTAGTTGACGATGGTACTATGGGTAAATCAGGTTGTCAAAACGACCTGAGGAAGAGACTGGAAAGGCATGTACACTTTCAGAAGATCCACCCAAGTAAGAGTTTTCAGTCTATGTCAACTGTTTTTGTTAAGTTAAATGATATGTGCATGTGTGATGTGTTTGTATGTGTGTGTGTGCTCATTTTAAGGGCTGCCTCAGCATGTGCCTTTAGTGTGTGTTGTAGTAGAGGGGGGTCCTGCCATCCTCTCTGTGGTGCTGGAGTATGTGCACAGAAGTTCTCCTGTGCCTGTGCTGGTGTTTGAGGGAACAGGCAGAGCTGCAGACCTGCTGGCTTTAATACACAAACAAACAGCTGTAGACAGGTGTGTCTGACATAAATGTCAGTGTGTACTTGAAATGCAATGTAAGTCGCTTTGGATAAAAGCGTCTGCCAAATGCATAAATGTAAATGTGTATGAATTCAATAATATTTAGGTGCTATTATGGAATATTTTGACCATTGTTTCTGTGTATGGCTCTTGCACATATATTTGTCACAGAAAGTTGGATTCCGATATTAAAGAGGATGTCCTGCTGAGGATTCAGGATATGTTTGGTGTGGAGAGAGCAGAGTCCACTGAACTCCTTAACATACTTATGGAATGCATGGAACATAGAGAGCTTGTAAGTTCAGTAGCCTTATTTTAGATCTATCTGGAATACTTGATTGTGATTGTGAAAGTTAAAGTTAGAGTTAAAGACATTTAATTTCAGAAAAGTTTAATGTTTGCAGTTTACAGTTAACTCTTGTGCATACCTCTTAATTTAAACTTAACTTAATTTTTTTTAATTTAATAATAAAATTATTGTTTGTGATTGAACAAAGAACCAAACAAATGCGACTTAAAAGTATATAAGTAAAAATTATTCATTCATACTCATTCATATTAAAGATGAAATCTTGTTAAACATGTGGTGTATAAGAAAAACAAATTGCATTTGATTATTATGATTATTATGGTTATTATTATTCTTTTATAGTTATTTCTTTGATTGATTCCTTTCAGACATTATTCTTGTATTGATCCATTTATGCTTTTTGTCTATTGTATCTTTTAATATCATATACTCATCGAATTCATGTGTTCTATTCTATCCTGTACAGGATAAGGGCTTATTAATTACAAAAAAACGATTATTTATTTTTGCTAATTATTATTTTATTTTAGTTAGTTTTTCATTAACTGTTGTTAGTTTCGTTTAGTTTTTCATTTATGTTGAAATCTCTATTTAGTTTCAGTTTACATCACTCAGCGGCCTCTTTCCCTCTTTCTTAATAAAATATAGACTTCAAATCTAAACTTCTAAGCTTCAAATCTGGATCCTGATCACTCTGTAAATGTTCACCAATTTCTTTTAGTCAAAATGTTCAGACCCATTAAAGAAACATTTTTAAAATAAGATTGTACTCTGTCATTTCAAATAGTGGTATCCGCTGTCTTGGTAACACCACTCTCAGGAGATACCGATCAGTTTATTTGTAGATTGTAATCGTCAGTTCAGGAAATGTTATTCCGTCCTGACATTCTTGAGAACTTCAGCAAAGTTCTTTTCCTCTAAGCTGTGAACCTAGTGCAACATATTCCAATCCCCTTCTGCATTTCTTTGGCTGTTTCCTCTTCTTCCGTCTTCTTCTTCCTCTCTCCTCCTACTTGGCGGTAAACACTGGTTGTTTTGTGTGATAAGATGCCTGCTGTGTATCGGTCTCTGTCACTACGCCGAAAGCTCTGATGCTAAGCCTCCATCAAACGGAATGTTGTAGTTTACCACACCCATCCCACATCTCTGAGCGTCTAAATTGAGAGAGAACAGAATAATTGGAATGATGGCGCATGAAACGTATTTCCATATTAATCGAGTAGAAGGGATTAATTTGGTCCCCAGGCGTACAGATTCTTTGATTGGGTATGCATCACTCTTGTGAAGATAAAATGCCAAAGGCATGTTAAGAGAAGAACATCTCCTCTGGGTGTCTTATAGAGTTACATGCATTTATATATTGGCATGAGATGCTGGTGGTTTCAGACTAATACCAAACAAAATAAATAACTGCTGGCTATATTGAACATGACACAACGGCAGTGGCACTAGTTTGCAAATCTGTTTTAATGCTGGCCATCTGTTTTGATTAAAATTCATTTTTTATGTGCAACTTATGGACTCTTTTTTTTTTTTAATGAGGTCAAACTTTTTCATGTTAGATCACCATTTTTGACTCAGAATCTGAGGACCTACAAGAGGCAGATGTTGCAATCCTGTCTACATCACTGAGAGGTATGTAATGCTTAATAATAATTATCATATTATTTAAAGGTTGGATTAATGTGGTAATTCCCCCAAAAATGAAAACACAGGTACCAGAGCTTCCCCTGAGGAGCAGCTGAATATCACGTTGGCCTGGGACAGGGCTGATGTCGCAAAGGACCACATTCTGGTGTATGGACAACAGTGGCAGGTACAGTAAACATGTTATGATTTCACAGCCAGGATTAAGGCTTTAATGAGTTAGAACAGATGTGTATAACCCAGCACTGGATTTTGTAGGTGGGATCTCTGGAGCAGACCATGTTGGATGCCCTGATAATGGATCGTGTCAGTTTTGTGAAGCTACTAATTGAAAACGGCATGACCATGAGCCGCTTCTTGACCATCTCTCATCTGGAACAGCTCTACAACATAGTGATTCTCATTCTCATACCACTTACATGAAGCTTTTGTCTCTAATGTAAGCAAGCGTCTCTGATCCTTCTTGTTTTTATGATAAATATATTTGTATTTTCCAGCATAAAGGCTCATCAGATCACTTCCTTCGACACATCATTGAGGATGCCAAACAGGTTTGTGTAGAAGAAACCCTTTAAAATCTGATCTGCATTGTGAATTTCATAGGTCAAGGGTTGTCAATTGATCAACTGTTTTGGAAAATATTCATTAAACAAAAATACAATATTAAAATAACTTTACATCACGGCAATAAATTACATTTTTAAATATATAAAAATTGAAAGCAGTTATTTTTCATTATAATAATATTTGACAATATTCCTCTTTTTACTGTATTTTTGATAAAAAAATGCATCCTTGGCAAGCATAAGAGACTTCTATCAAAAACAATCTTACCAACCCCAAAATATATACTATATATAGTTACGTTAATAATTATTATTTTAATGGCTTTGCAAATTAACATCATAAAGTATGTACATATATTAATAGGATAATAAATGCATGTTATTATTATAGGTCCGGCTTAAAATGTAACACTCAATTTTTTTTCTCCATTTGTCAATCCACCAAGGGGCCCTTGACCTGAAAAAGTGTTTCCTTAAGCATTTTCTTTGTTTTTATAGACTCGTCTGCCTGCTGTTTATAAGATATCTTTAATTGACGTCGGAATGGTGATTGAATACTTGATTGGTGGAGCTTATCGAAGCACATATACACGCAAGAGCTTCCGAGTCATGTACAGTCGCCTACATAGCCCAGCAAAGGTCTGCCTCCTTTCTGCCATCCAGCTGCTACATAATGACAAATATACTGTATGTTGTTTGTGCTAAGTCTGACATAGTGACATAGCACATCTCTAATGATTCATTTGTAGAATAATTTTAGCCAATAACCATGCATTTGTGTGTTTTGAAATCTTTTGGCCATGAATTTCCATTTCCTTTAGACATAATCTAACTTAAATTTAATGAGCTATGTTGATTGGGGATAGGATGGTGGTAAGGAGACATCCAGCCCCTTCAGCAAGGCCAGGAAAGCAGCTCGAACTCCAGAGACCTCCCAATCTCGCTCCCATTTCCACAGAACCGCTCAGCCGTTCAGACACCAGGTCCTTTGTGCTTTTTCATTCTGTTCATAGACGCAACAATGAGTCATGCAATTACGAATACTTTCACAATCATTCCATTTATTATAAACACCCAGAATTGTGTCTTTGCAGGAGGGTGCGGTAGCAGTTGCACCTCAGGACCTGAAGTCAGCCCAGAGCCCCGACTTTGTATGCACTTTTAACGACCTGTTTGTGTGGGCAGTGCTCAAGCATCGGCAAGAGATGGCGCTGTTCCTGTGGCAGCATGGAGAGCAGGCTATGGCCAGGGCGGTTGTGGCCTGCAAACTCTACCGCGCTATGGCAGTGGAAGCCAAGGAGAGCAATATGAGTGACAGCATGGCTGAGGAGCTGAAGAAGAAGTCTCTGTCAGTTTCGTTTTTTTCCTCAGTCCAAAGCTAATTACAAACTCCATATGCTAAATGGCGTATAATTGATATAACATTGGATTAGAAAGAAGTGTATCTCGAGTTTAAAAAATTTGTGTTTGAAAGTTGTCAAAATAACGCAATGTGGTTGTACTGATTTTTTAGAGAGTTTGGAGAGCTGGCTGTGGATCTCCTGGATCAGGCTTTCAGAGAGAACGAGCGCATGGCGATGAAGCTGCTGACCTGGGAGATGAAGGACTGGAGTAACTTCACCTGTCTGCAAATGGCGGTCTCCTCAAGACTAAGGCCCTTTGTGGCTCACAACTGCACTCAGATGCTCCTCACGGACTTGTGGATGGGCCGACTCAACATGAGAAAGAACTCCTGGTTCAAGGTGTGTTTAATTGCTTGATAATTGCGTTTGAAAAGTGTAACATACTTCAATAACATGGATTAACTTGTATAGCTTAGCACTATTTTTAATAGTTTAATTTTTTTCAACTATGCTGCAGAAAGGATAAATATCTGTTGCATTTAACAGGTTAGTATTTGGGGTGTTGTTTAATTATAAACATTACCGTTTTGTAATTTTTCTCAATAATTACACATGCATAAACACTCCATGCAACATGTTTTGATCCCATCCCCCTCTCTTACTCAAGAACTTTCATTCGCTGCTGTAAGCTCCGTGGTTCAAGGAGGCAAAAATAAAACTAAGAAATTACTCAGGCAGGTCAGCTCTCCTAGAAGCAGAACGGAAGTGACATAAATAACTTGCATTTCAAACATATTTGTCAAGCTGGCAGCCGTGTGCCTACAGATTCATTTTATTTTCATTCTTTTGACATTTATCATTTTACAGCAGATTTGTGACCCAGATCTGTTTTTTAACGGCTGTTGTTCAAAAACCACATCCTTTCATGTCCAGATTATTGCCAGTATTCTGATGCCTGTGGCCATTCAGATGCTAGAGTTTAAGAGTCAGGCAGAGATGTCCCATGTTCCTCAGCCCCAGGAAGCCTTGCAGTTTGGGTGGGACCCAGGAAGCCCTGGGGCATCAGAACAAGAAGGGGCGGCAAATGCAGTAAGTGATTTAGACAGACTCACTTTTTGCAGCTGGGGAGCCCATGCAGTTTGTTAGAGTGATTCAAACTGACCACTCTTTTTTTTTTTTATTAAGTAATGAGAGTAATTTATTTGTAAATCAAACTACACTGGTCATGCTGTATAAACAAACTACACATGCTGTATAACTAACTTCACTTGGTTCATTTGCCTGAACTGTCCAAATGAACCGTTTCACTAGAGGGCTATTCACACCTAGAATGCTAAATATAAAGATAACTATATTAGTGTGGACTGGACACCAACACCATTCTAAGCACATGCTGCAGTTTTGTTGTCTGCCACTTTAAATGCTCGAGCTTTTAAAAAGCCTTTTGCATTCTGATTGACTGTCAATGTTTTTAGCGTGCAGGAGCTGGAAAATTCATTCAGAAATTGAAAGGTTTGACTTCACTATTCTCATAGAATTAGGAAGATTTTTTGAAACTTTTAGTTAGTTATCATTATAGTTTTTATCCTTGGTGTGGACGACCCTTGATAGAGGATAGTTTGAAGAGTTTGTTTCTTTCCTCAGCTCACGCGGCTGTAAAACTGCTTGCACATTACAATGTGAAATGAACACAGGAATGTAGCCACATTATTACTCAGTAAAAAAATGACTTTTTACTGGAAAAGGCTGCACTTTTTTTTAAAACAGGTAAACTAGCCATGGTATGACCTCACTACTCTCACTAAGTTGTGACTCCACTACTCTTACTAAGTTGTGACCACACTACTCTCAGTTAGTCACTTCCCAATACTGCTGACAACCTATTAACACGCTACTCAGTCTTTGACTTCTTATAGCACAGTGTGTAATTTACATTGACAGTGGTCTTTCTCTAGATTCAGGGTGATGAGGAGAGAGGGAGCAGATGTCTTTGTCCCTGGACCAGAAAGGTGTATGACTTCTATACTGCTCCAGTGGTCAAATTCTGGTTTCACACAGTAGGTTTCCCCTTAATTCCCCAGAGCTTTCCCCATTCTTTCATTACACCCTCTCACTCCATTTGTCACCCTTTTCAACTTTCCATCTCTGAAGATCTGATTTGTCCACACAGATGGCATTCTTGGGTTTCCTCATGATGTTATCTTATACTGTGCTGGTGAGGCTGGAGGAGAAACCCAACATTCAGGAGTGCTTGGTCATAACTTACATCCTGACCATGGCAGCGGAGAAAGCTCGAGAGGTAAAATACATATACAGTATGACATCATCAATGTCTGCTTTTGTCTGTGAATGGTTGGCTCAGTGTCCTTTGCAGCTGTTCATGGCAATTAAAAAATAAAATGTTTCTTCGAAATGTCTTATCTTAACCAAGCTGGATTCCAAAGGTCTTCTGGAAGGTGCTATCTCTTTCTGATTAGGGAGTTTTCAAGTTGACCCTGACAATGCCACTGTCCGACTCCCCGATCCTCTGTTATCTATAAACTCAGCTACAGTTCATTGGTGGGAATTATTAACAGAGTTCTGACATAAACTATATGTTTGAGAGATACATATAGAGATACACATAAATAACAAATATCTATCTGTCTGTCTGTCTGTCTGTCTGTCTGACTAGACAGTAATCATTATAAAGAAACCATTCCCGTATACTTATTGTTAGTGAACCTGTATTTCAATTTGGCTGGGTCGAATATTATTTTATCTTGCGTTAAGTTTTGTTCCTGATGATCAAGGTAGCTTGTCAGTTAACCTGTCCATTTGCGTCTGTCTAATTCGGTTAGCTTTTACCAAGTGACAGATGAATTTGTGCCACAATATAGTACTGTTTGATTTCATGCATAATATTGTATGTCAATGACAACAGATATGGGAAGAGTTTGAACTTTTATATGGTTATGAACATTTTATTATTTCCATTTAGCAGTTGTTTTTCCTCTGCTGTCCATGACCCTTTTGGTTCATAACCCACCAGTTGAGAGCCACCAATCGACATATTAAGTATATTACGTTGAGAGTTATGATAATGGGTACTGTGTGTTTTCTAGGTGTGGGTATTGGAGCCCAGGAAGTTCACTAAGAAGTTAAAAGTGTGGTTCAGTGAGTACTGGAATATCAATGACTTCATGGGCATCCTCCTGTTCATGGTTGGGGTCTCCCTCCGGTGGCATCAAGAAACACGCTTGGCCAGTCATATTGTCTACTCTTTGGATTTTATCTTCTGGTCTGTCAGGCTTCTGGACCTGTTCGCTCTGAATCAGCATGCAGGACCCTACCTGACCATGATCACCAAAATGGTGTGTAATTTAAATGTATTAGTAGATAAGTCTACATGCAACATTTACTGTAATGTTTTTCTTAAACTCAGAATTAAAAGATCTTTTATAACTTTGAGGTGTGTTTCACAATAATAGATAATACAATTTAAAATGTGTATATACAACTTTCTCCCGCAGATGAGCAATATGTTCTATATCGTAGTCATTATGGCGATTGTACTGGTCAGTTTCGGCACGTCCAGGAAGTCTATCCTGTCCCCTGATGAGGGTCCGTCCTGGAGTCTGCTCAGAGATGTAGTCTTCCAGCCTTACTGGATGATCTTTGGGGAGGTGTATGCTGGAGAAATTGATGGTGACTAAAACAAAAAGACAAGACCATTTAGTCTGTTCAGTTCATCTGATCTGAATAAACCTTTTCCCACAGCTTGGATGTCAGAACATAGTTCACCCTTTACATCTTTTAGATGATTTACTCTATTATTTTTAATTGTAAGACATTTTTATTTTATATTCTATTGTGATCATCCTTTTTGTTTTTGCCAGCCTGTAGTAAACCTGAAACCTGTGTCCCTGGAGCCTTCCTCACCCCCTTCCTGCAGGCCGTCTACCTTTTTATTCAGTACATCATCATGGTCAACGTACTCATTGCCTTCTTCAAGTATGCACTTCATCTTCATTTTTAAGACTTGTCATTCGCTCACATATTTTGATCTGTTTCCTGGTGTAATGATACTTTTTCCTGTTGAGTTGTTGGACTAATATACGGCATGGCATCCAGATTGGAAGAGCATTGCAGTGTTGATGTATTGGTTGCTTTGCGATGGTTTAACCTACTTTGCCTTATTATTCACTTCACAGCAACGTTTACTTTGACATGAGCTCCATATCCCGTAAGCTGTGGAAATATAACCGCTATCGTTACATCATGACCTATCAGGAGAAACCGTGGCTGCCGCCCCCTCTCATCCTTCTCAGTCACATGACTCTGTGTCTCAGTTCCATGTGGCAAAAGCACAGCAAGGCATACAAACGGGGAAGAACTGGTCTAAGTAAGTGTATGTTTGTATGTCATTTTATTAACCATCATAGCCCTCTGTGTCTTACAAAATTGACACACAGAGGTAGGATTGTGACAATACAAAAAAAGATGATAGTAGTGGATACATGGATACGTTCAGTATTAAAACAATAGAACAAACATTAACAGCAGTATCAAGTATCCAAAAAAAATCCATAAATTGAAGATTAAATATATTAATAAATAAAAATATTTATATTAATTTACGCATAGTATTCTTCACATAGTATTCCTCGCTGAGTTTGACTGAGAAGCAGATCTGTCTATTAGAGGTATACATTTTTGTTCTGAAATTATTTTTTATTCTATTCCTATTGTTATGCATTATGAAATCTAAAATTTCACAATTCCATTGAGTCTCAATTCAATCCAATTCAATTATTTTGGAGAGATTCAAAATAATTGATAAAAGAATTTGCTGAAGAAATAAATTTAAAAGGGGTGGTTGATTATGATTTCACTTTTCTAACTTTAGTTAGTGTGTAATGTTGCTGTTTGAGCATAAACAACATCTGCAAAGTTACGATGCTCAAAGTTCAAACCAAAGGGAGATATTTGCTTTTAAAGAGATCGTTTTTTAAGGACTACAACAAACGGCTGGTAGGGACTACACAACATTCCTCCCGGGTTAGTGACATCACTAACCCTACAATTTACATAAATCCCGCCAGAACACGATTTATAGATTATCATTCAGACAGAATATGCTAATCAATGACTAGAATATAACTACACACAAGCTACATAAATTCATCAACTAACCATTCAGAAATGTCCTGTTGCATTCTACACGTTGTCACTTCTTCTTGAGTCACTCCATCATTGTCTGACTCCAGTTTGAACATAAAAGTCTAAAAGTTTCTAAAATTCTAAAATGCTAAAATATTCTGTACAGGCAATTAGCTTACTGCGCTGTAAATAGAAAAGCCTGACAATATCACTGCTAAATACCTTGAAGTATTGTGGTATTCCGTCATGTTTCTCACTGACACGGCCCCAACTCGTAAAGATCGGGACTTAAAGAAAATCCTGAGCTCCCCACTCATATTTACGACATTGTGGTGGCATTCATGTGCGTTCAACTCGTAAATACGATCTATACCAGATGACTTGAACGCACCAAAAGGACACAAGCTCCGCCCTCTGTGCCAGGAGCAGCAGTTCTTTTGCATTTTTAGGGACAGACAAAAACGGTGCGTTTTGCTCACCCTCAAAAAGTGACAACTTTAACATGCTATATAAAAATATCTGTGGGGTATTTTGAGCTAAAACTTCACATACACACTCAGAGATTTCAGAGATTTATTTTACATCTTGTGAAAAGGGCATTATACCACCCCTTTAAAAGACAGTATGCTCTATAGTCAAGATAATCTTGAAAATAATCAGACTTTACATTCAGAGTCTTAAATAAGTAAAGTTAGTTATTGATCCAATACAAATATAGAACATACGGTTGGTTCTTAAAATCCCATTTATATACAGGATATTATCACCAGTTAAGTGCATTGCTGGTACTGTATGTTTACAGAATTACTCCTGGCCCCAAATGATCTGAAGAAGTTGCATGAGTTTGAGGAGAAGTGTGTCGCTGGATATTTCAGAGACAAAAAGGAGAGTCAACAAAGCAGCGAAATCAACCGGATTCGCTCTGCAGCTGACAAGTGAGTGCATCTCCCAGAACTCATTTGGATGCAGCAGGAAATGACATCAGTTTTGTTTTGGTTAATGAAGATGACTGAACTTCAATTGACTGAACTTTGTTTATGAAGTTATGCATCTGAATTCCCATTTTAAATTATTTTGAGTTTGAGTTTATTTTCTTATAAAGCAACGAGTGCAGCCTAAAGTGCTGTACAATACAATCATAAAACCAAACATAACACAATAAAACAAGACTACATGAAAGACCAAAATTGAGTTCTCTTTCTTGAGAACTAACATTTCTAGAGGGGGGCCCCCAAGTAATTAGAGATACGGGGCGAAGAGCTAAGAGACAACAAACAAAACAACAACATCAGTTTTGCTCTCATTTAAGTGGAGAAAATTCTTAGCCATCCAGCCTTTTACATCTTCAAGACACTTACTAATGTTTGAAAAGGACCTATCAATCGAGAGCAATGGGACATAGAGTTGTTTCGTTGGCATAAAAGTGGTATGCGATCTGATATTTCCTAAAAATAGAACTTGATGGTTTTGTTTGTCTTAAATGGAATAGTAGAATAGTTTGTTTACTACAGTGTTTGTTTCTAGGGCTGAAGAGATGGCTGGAATATTAGTTGAGGTTGCTGAGAAGGTCAATATCATCCAAGACGATCTGCGCACTTTAGATTGTCACTTGGGGCAGTTGCAGGACTTGTCTGCTTTAGCAGTGGACACTCTAAACCTCCTCTCAGCCACAGACAACCAGCAGCTAGAAGTGGCCCGTCTTGGTCAGAGTCAACCAATTACATGCCGCCATGAGCAAGTGTCCCATAGCTGCTGTCTCCGCATTGGTGGAAGTGTCGCGCCCAGCCAAGCACTTCCGTCTCCGAAGCACTACCGCAGTATGCCACCTTCCCTGCTCCGAGGTTTGGGGCCTGGCCGGCAGCGTCCTTCCCTAGAGTTGCCACCAGGGACGAGTGTCGGACCCTTTGAGGTCAGGAGCAAATGCATGTTGGCAAACCCTGAGGAAGAAGATTCTAGTTTTAGGTGGCCCCTACAGCATTCAAGAGAAGGTGTATCAATGGAATGCGATCTCTCTTTACCTCACCTATGCACTGGATGGAGGGACAAGGGAATGTATGGATCTGGGGAACCATCACGTGCCAGTTCTCCCACCATGCCATTTATAAGGGACTTACAGCTTCAACCCAACCATGAGGAGTCTATGGAGGAAGAGGACGATGAGGACGACTTGCTCGCAATATCCAGAGCCTCCAGCCACACTTTCCTGCTCGCAGACTCCCAGAGTGATGGAGACAGAGCAGTTGGGATCAAAAACCCGGCATTTTACAGGCTTGATGATGGTGAACGCTTCACAAGACCTCAAGGACTTTCAGGCAGGAAATGGGCCTATGATCTGGAGCAGAGCCGCTCGCTCTCAGCTAGTGTGGAGAATATGGCCATGCCTGATACAGCAACATCAGAGCACGGCAGGGGGGCGCTTCTGACGTCTCCCCAACACAGCCATGACCAGAAAGGTATAATGGATGCATGTCATTACAATATACTAAGTAACAACCTCAGTTTCTGTTTAATAACCAGTTTATGACTATCTGTAATCTGTAGGATTATCTAAGATCTTTAGGAGACAAAAGTCATTTGGGAAAAAGTCCATAAAGACCAAAGCAGGAACTCCTGACAATGTAAGCCATTCTGCTATGTCTGTTTAATTTCATTGCATCCAAGTTGTCCTCTAGTGGTGGTCTTCCATGTAGCACTAGTGATGGTCATATGGTCAAGTGGTGCCTCTGTCTCCTCTTAGGTAAAACTAGATGAAATGCGAGGATGCATGCATGAGTTTGACCCACGCAGAAAAAGGAAGAGGAAAGTAAAAGGCCTGTTTGACCGGAGATTCAGAAGCTCAGTCAGTCTAACCCAGCTGAGTATGTTTTTTAAAATACATTTGTGTAATTATAAGCATTTATTTTTTATTTTATTTTATTTATTTAAGTATTTATTATTTCCCCAAAACCCCTGGTGTATGTCACAAAAAGACAACAAGGCATTATTTTCCAAAAAAAACGGCTCTTAGTTCATTTTTGTTAAATATCAAGCAATTGAGCAGTCTGCTTAGAATTTGCTTTTCTAAATTAGTTTTTACGTCTGGAATTGCTGGCGGAAATAAAATGACAGTAACCCACAAAATGACAATGGGATAATTTTTCATTTTATTTACTAGATGTTGACCAAGTGGATTCCACAAAACTGACCCCATCATGGCTGGTAAGTTCACCTGTAGTAATTTGGTCTTTTGATTTCTTTCCTGTTTGTGAGACATTTGATTTGGCTGTGTGTTATGATCTCTCTTCAGAAAACTGTGAGTCCAGGGCAGCCACTTCTAAGCAGTTGGGCCAGGTCTATCAGTCAAAGACCCTCGTAAGTTAAGTTTTTGATTTGATGAGACATTTTAAGTAATCACAGGAAACATTTCTAGCTGTTCACCTAATTTCTCTACTTATTGTAGGGTAAGCAGTATGACACAAGAAGGTAATTGTACATACTTTATATTGTAAGTCTGTTTATGATGTGAGTAAATTGCATGGGTTTAATTTTGGTGAAAGACATGTTTTTTTGTGCTTTCTCTTTGTCTGGTGTTAGTAAGGAGCTCTACGTTTAAATTGACAGAAGATTTAGGCCAGCATTACTCAGGTGAGTAGTAACTATAATAATCACCTCAAATATATATATATATATATGTATATATATATATATTTTTTTTTTTTTTATATGGTTGATCTCTTTTGGTGATTTTTTTTTCAGCAATGGAGAGGAACAACCTAATGAGATTGGCTCACTCTATACCATTCACCCCTGTGTCGTTATTGGGTAAATAATCAAACCATGGTTGTTACTTAACCAGTGATAGACATATTTGGCTATTTTCATAAATGTCCTCTGCTCTATTCAGGTGGTGTTGAGGTCTGTATATATACACTGGAGGAGACAGAAGCAGGATCTTCTCTTGGGAATCAGTCCTCTGGCATCTCCGCCTGGCTTCAGCAAGGGCGTGCCGCTGTTCTTCAACCGTTAGCCCACCAGGAAGTGCTGGATGGGGGTCTGCGCAGGGCCACCAAGGTGGTGTGTACCTGGGCTGAAGGTGATGTGTTGAAGCTGGGCTCAGTGTATGTCGTGAAAGCCTTTAGGCCAGAGGTGGTTCGCATCTGGCAGAAAGTTTTCCCAATCAGCACTTCACTTCATCTCTGTCTGCGGGTACATATTTGACAATTTGAAAGATTATCAACAGTAATGTAAATAAACTGTAAATTTTGCACTTGATAGATTTACATAACTTTCATTGTCAGATCATTTTATTGATCTATTGATTATCAACTATTATCTACAGACAGTATATACAGTATATGTATTGTTTGGAATAATATATTTTTTTTTTTATGTTTTTGAAAGAAGCCTTTTATGCAACCTAGGCTGAATTTATTTGATGAAAAATACAGTAATGTTGTGAAATATTACAATTTAAAATAAAAATTCCTTTGATGGCAAAGGTGAAGTTTCAGCAGCCAGTACTCTAGTCTTCAGTGTCTCATTATCCTTCAGAAATCATTGTAATGTGCTGATTTGGTGCTCAAGAAATATTTTTCATTATTATCAATTTTGAAAACAGTTTTTGCAGCTTAATATTTTTGCGGAAATAAACCAGAGTACTCTACCATTCAAAACTTTGAGGTAAGTAAGAATAATAAAAAAAAGAAATGAATACTTTCAAATAAATGCTGTTCTATTGAACTTTCTATGTAAAAAAAGTATCCGTTTCCACCAAAATATTAAGCAAAAACTGCTTTTAACATAGGCAATAAGAATCATTATTAACAATTGAGCTCCAGTAATAATTGATAATAACTGAGCACCAACTCGGCATATTAGAAGGATTTCTGAAGGATCACATGACACTGAAGACTGAAGTAAATAATTACTGCTGAGAATTCAGCTTTGCAATCCAAATTACATTTTAAAATATATTATCATTGAAAACAGTTATTTTAAATTGCAATAATATTTCACAATATTACTGCTATATAATATCACAATATTACTTAAACACAGGTTTGGTGAGCATAAGAGAAGAAATTCTTCATTAAAAAATCTTCATTATTCCAAACTATTCTCTCTGCTTCTCTATTAAATACTTCCTCTCCAACCTGAAGGAAATCCAACAACAGAGAGCAGCACAAAAACTCATGCAGCGATTCAACCAAGTTAAACCCAGCAGTGTTCCCTACAGTTCTAGGTCAGCATTATGAATTCTATCTGCATTATTATGCTGATAAGAAGTTGATTATGTATATGACTATCTATAGTCTGTGTTTGTGTGCAGGTTTCTGGATGTCTCCTTGCTGCACTGGCGCTCAGATGGCCAGTGGCTGACTGTTGAGAAGAACATGAGTGGACATTTCAGGAAATTCAACAATAATACAGGAGAGGAGATCTCGCCCTCCTCTGGTCTGGAGGAAGCAATTCTAGCGTTCTCTCACTGGACATACGAGTACACCAACAAGGAACTGCTAGTGCTGGATCTACAAGGTAAGCTTACTCTAAGAGCTTGTATGATTATTATTATTGGAAAATTTATTTTTTTGGAAAGTTGATGAACTGAATCTTTATTTTTATTAAAAGGTGTGGGAATGGACCTCACTGACCCCTCACTGATCAGAGTAGATGATCAAAGGTAAATAATCATCATACACTGCTGTTCAAAAGTTTGGGGTCGGTAAGATTTTTAAAAGAAGTCTCTTCTGCTCACCAAGGCTGCATTTATTTAATTAAAAATGCAAAACAAAAGATTCTTTGAAAGTTCAAGAGAAAAGCATTTAATTAAAAAATAAATATTTTGCATTATTATAAATGTCTTTACTGTCACTTTTGATCAATTTAATGTGTCCTTTCTGAAGAAAAGTATTAATTTCTTTAAAAAAAAAAAAAAAACGTATTGACCCCAAATTTTGAACGGTAGTGTAAATGTTTAAATATATTTACTAAAATGGGAAATTTGTTTTTGGAAATGTGCAAATGCATTTGTTTACTCCTGTTGTAGCTCCTCTGGAGAGATGGCGTTTGGACCTGCCAATTTGGGTGATGATGCAATCCAGAGCTTTGTTCTCAAGCACACCTGCAACTCCTGCTGTAAGAAGCTCGGTCTCTCAGGTGAGGTAACACTCATGTCACAGGTTGAGAGTTGAACTTTCAGGACTCTTTTATTTTTTACTTCCTGCTGTGGCAGATCTCGCAAATACGGCCTACCTTCATGTTTCCAACTTTAGAAGTGATTTGATAGTTCGTTTGAAAAGAGCAAACTTCAAAATGAACAGGAAAAGCCGTCTAATTAAGCCTGAAGGTTTAGAAAAAATTCTAATGAGGCAGAAATTATTTTATTTCCATGACAGCAAAGGCATGCAGAAGAGGGGCGTGGTTTCCTTTGTGGCATGTGGAGTGTTCTCTTTGATTACATATTTAATAGTTCTTTGTGCGTTAGAGAGTGTTGACTTTGATTAGATATTAATTACTGTCTCATGGAAGACATATGAGATGCCTGTTGTTTGTATCAAGAGGGAGGCTTTGCTTCAGAAGTACAGGGATAAAAAATAAACAAACAAACGAAAACCACTCCGCCACATTTGTTTGATATTTCAAAGGTGCTTTGTTTTTTATTCGTCTTGCGTCCTCTCCAAGAACCACATCAAATCAAAACAAATTATTAATGTACAATCCACAAATTTCATTTTGGATCTTAAGAAAAGCATCTCTCTGTGATAAATTATGTATATGCATCGCAATTGTGTATATTGTGTTTGGCTTTTCAGATTTGAAGAGTTTCGGCAGCCAAAAGAAGTCAGTTCCTGCCTTTGATGAGGCGAGCAGCACAGTTTAACCTCTGACCTGGAAGTAGCTTTATCAAATCCACAGAGGGTATGCAAAGACTCCGAGACACAGATCAGTTTCCTGTGGAGATCATCATGTTCACATCCTGTTTATCTCTACGATATATAAAAGTAGTAAAAAGCTGCTCAAGGTGACAAAACATTTTCGTTTGTGTTGTTTTTGGCTGATGCTAGTTTATGATAAACAGTAACACGTGCAAAAGTTGATAAGGGACGTCATGTGTCAAAGATATGATCTGACATTTTTCCATTTCACCTTTTTTATTATTAGTTTGTGTCAATACCTATATTAATGTTTTAAACACTGTTTAAAATATGTTTTTACGTTTAAAGAGAAATAAAATATAAATACAATATGCAACACCACTATCACAATGAGCAAATGACAGCTCTCTCACATTTGCTTTTAGTCTAGTCAGAGCAATGATTGATATGTTGATGGTCATGGAAAACCTATTTCCAGGGAATTTTAAAATAGTTATTTCCAGGATATCATGGAAATAAATAAAATAAAACCTTTAAAAATTAAATATTTATTCTACTGAAATATGGAATATTTTTGCTCAGCTCTGCTCCGCTCTAAAATATTATTGCACTCTTAGTTGTTTTCAAACAGCCTTTCTGAATAGTTGAGGTCACAAGTTTGCATGCACCTTGCAGAATCTGCAAAATGTTAAATTAAAACAAATAAGAGGTATCATAAGTTGCATACTGCTTTTTATGTTGTACTGCCCTGAATAAGCTAAGCTTCTTTTTTTTTACATAACATGTCGACAAGACAAAATAATAGTATTATTATTATATGATTGAGTCCCTTGTTTGTCCTGAGCAGCTAAACGGTCCACTGTTCTTCAGAAAAATCCTTCACTAACTCTTTCCAACAGTGACTTTATGATATTGAGATCCAAGGAACTTGCTTGAGAAGCTTCTGATCATCCAGGTGACGACACAGTGTTAGGAATCAGGCATATGTAAAATTTTGAATTTGGGCTCCTATAATGCCTAATAATGCCTGATGAGTTTGGAGAACAACTGACAAGAGATCAGAGACCATTCCTCCATACAGAATCTCTCTAGATCCTTCAGATTCCCAGATTTATGTTGGTGGTGCTTTTCTTCAGTTCACTCAACTCATGGTCAGGGAACTGGGACGGTCATGGCAGAAGCTTCATTTTGAGCTCCGTAACACATTTTGGTGTTGATTTTGATGTTTGTTTTGGATCATTGTCCTGACGGAAGATCCAACCACGGCCCATTATAAGATTTCTAGCAGAAGGCGTCAGGTTTTGATTTTTTATCTGTTGATATTTGATAGAATCCACAATGCCATGTATCTGAACAAGAAGTCCAGGACCTCCAACAAAAAAATATGCCCACAACATTAAAGATCCAGCGGTATATTAAATTGTACACATAGGGTACTCTTTATCCTTGTGTGCACCAAACCCATCTAGCGTGTTCGCTGCCAAAAAGCTCTTTTTTTAGTTTCATCTGTCCACAGAACCCTGTGCCGTTTGAAGTTCTAGTCATGTCTAACAACTGAATTCGCTGGAGTTTGTTTTTGGACGAGCGAGGAGGATTTTTCTTGCAACCCTCCCAAACAACATGTGGTGATGTTGGAGTTGTTTGATGTTCTTTTTTATAGGCTTTCTGACCCCAAGACTCAAGTAATCTCTGCAATTCTCCATCTGTGATCCTTGAAGAGTCTTTGGCCACTCAAACTTTCATCCTCACGGTCCATTAAGGCAATATAGACACATGTCCTCTTCCTGGCAGATTCTTTAGTTGATTGGAACTTCTTAATTATTGCCCTGATGGTCAAAATGGGGATTTTCAATTCTTTAACTATTTTCTTACAGCCACTTTCTATTTTGTGATGCTCAACAATCTTTTGATGCACATTAGAACTATATTCTTTGGTTTTTCTCATTGTGATGAATGATTAAGGGAATTTGACCTTTGTGTTTCCTCATATTTAAACTCCTGTGAAACAAGAAGTCAATAGCTGGACAATTTCATGTTCCTAGTCACCCTGGTGTGCTAAAAAAGGTAAACTTTAATGGGAATATACTTCAGAAATATTTTACTCATAAAAAACTCTAACGTTACCATTGACTTTGGTGCAATGATGTAGTTTATTTTTCTTGCTCAAGAGACATTAGAGAAAGTAATACAAATATTTTGAATGCATTTTTATTCAAATCTTATACAATTTTATTATAATTTGAAGAATTTGATTGCTTGTGAATTCAATCAAAAACCTATGAATCAAGTCTAACCAATACGAGTGCAAAATATAATTCAGTATTTATAATTTGTTTTACAAATAATAATAATCTAAACATTCTTAAAACAAGATTTATTTATTTATTGCAAGATAATAAGATCATGTATCTTAAAGTTTATTTTTCTTAGCCCACTGGCAAAAGTTTTTGTCAATTTATTCCATACGATAACTGCATAAGGTAACAAGACTTGTTCTCTGAAAATAAATTGTATTTATTTATTGAAAGTTTATTTTTTATCTCATACACTTTTGTTTCTAAAATAAATGTATATTGTTTTAAGGATGTTTTGATAATTTTACTCGAACACAAGAAATGAAGACAAGATTGCATCCATAAAATTTTCTTTATTTTTTTTATCCCACAAAGAAATGTCTACAAAAGCCATAAAATATAGAATTTAACAAAAATCACTTAAGTCCTTCGCTTAGTATATACAACATGGAGGAGACACTTTAAGGTCTTGATTAATCAGTACTTTTGCATGTCCATTCCACAATGCTTGCACCTCAAGCTCAACCCCCCGCCCCCCAACCCAACCCATCCCATCCCATATTCATTCATACATATTCATTCATTCACTCACTCACACAAAGTGCTATTCACCCTTAACTTATATACTGTTTTACAATCCAACTCACATTTATACATACACACATATGCACACACTCACACCGTTGGCAAGTTAACAGAACCCTCCACCCTCCCATGCTACATGTGCTTTACTTGTATTGTGGAAATGTGCTAAAGTTCTGTCAATCAGAGCCCGTTCTCCATGAACAACAAACAGTTGGTTGTCTGAATATTCACACTTGCATCTGAATTCCACTTTTTGATTGCTTCTCAAGTAAACACCCTGTACAGTAAAGCATATACCCCGTATGCCATTCAGCTTCACTTCACACTAACTATGGCACTTAAAAACAAAAAAAGTTTCGTTTACATATTTAGTACATAAAAAGATGCACGCTAAGTACAGTCTTAAGGGTTTTGGTAACAGATGCTACCTTTGTTTGTTGTTTGTTTAGTTTTGTTTTCATCCAGGGAGACATTCTGATTCATGAATTAACAAAAAAATTCTAAATAATAATAATAAAAAAGAATGAAAGAAAATAAAAATAAAACAAAATAGAAATGTGTAGTAGGCTATGCATCAGACTGCAGTAGAACGTATAGGCCTACTGTAGCCACCTGTGGCCGCACATGAGTTTTTGACTCAAAAACACACAGACATCTGTTATTTCTTTCATGTTAAGTGTAGGACTAATTTATGCCTAGCTGATATATTCATACGGAACTAGTCTTCAGCAAACTTGCAAGGACCAAAACATTTAATGTACGCATGCGCAGACGCGAGTGCTGCTGTGTTGGGTCAACGCACTGACAGCTTTTACATTGATCTGATCTGGCGGCTGTAACAAGTCTCAAGGGGGAGATAGAGTTACATTCAGGTAAGTTAGTTGCCACAAACAAACATACTTTAACTAACTGTAGCTCAGCCACGACAGTAATTGACCTAAAAGAGAGAACAGACCGCAATAGTATATATTTTCTCTTGATCCGACTCCTCCCCGTGGATCTCATGTACTGCATTGAGGTGCTACTGGCTAATTCGCTCTAGATAACGCCCCATGCGGTCAAGTAGAGCTTGCGTCTGCGTTCACATAGCCTACTTGCGTAGTGTAGGCTATGTTTTGAACTTTAGTGCCCTTATATTATTTTACTCCAACACAATAAGAAATACTTTGTGCTTATGTCAGTGTGTGTGCGAACAGAATTAAGAGGGTGTGGTGTTTTCAGTCAACATCAACCCAGAAACATTCAGAATAAAAACGAGCCCGAAACCAACGACCCCACCCCGACCCTGACCCTCGTTGCCTACCCCCTTTCAGCAACACATAAGAAAACACAAAAGCCCAAAGGTTTTATTATTATGAACCAGCATGCAAGAATAACTGAACAGCAATAGGCTAATAATATAATTATAATAAAATAAAAATAATCTTAGAATGCAAAGATGACTGTAGTAAATGCTTCAAGTTATTGCTACAGTACCTAACAGTGTTGAACCTCATATAGATACAAATTCCTCTCGCCCTCATTTCACAGTCTAATACAAAAAGCCTTCATCATATGTTTGAAATGATTTCTGACTGAATCCATTTTCTGTAATGAGCATAGAAATAGATAGAGAGCAGCTTATTCATGCTCTGTATAAATAATCTAACTTACATAAAATCCATTTAATTTCAGGAGATGCTTAATAATTACATTACATTTTAATTTGGAGCTCAGGACTGGCACCATTGCTGGTACACTGCTGCACATTGATATTTACAGAGAGAGAGCTGTTTGCTGGGACGTGCAACAAGCGATGCAATGTGGCAATCGAGCCTGTTTCACCCCTCACCGATGGGTACACGCTTTACACACACCAAAGCCTTGTCTGGGTAGGTTTTGTATGTGAAGAAACCGCTATGATTGTATTTAATTCCCTAAAAATGTCCATTTCTTTTAAAATAGTACTCTCTTTCTATTGAAAACATTAAAAGAGAAGTCCCTGAGATGGGTGCCAAGAAAAAATGCACCCAGAAATGATTGTCTTGAACAGGACACTAACATTGAAGGAATTGGAAACATTCCCTTGAAGTTGGGCTGAGAGCGTTTGGTTCAGTCGGAGGACTTGAACAGGTAGTATGATTGCTTCTCAGCAGACAACATTTGTGCATGTATTTAATACCATGGATCTGTAGTTATTAATCCTTCGTACAGTAGTTAAGTGCTTTCAAGTGCATTTCACAAGATAAATGCATCAAGATGTACAAAAAATTCAGTGATCGGTGTAACCGAATGTCCTAGCTTGTGTATTTATGTTTTTTTTTTCCTTTAGAAACTGACATATGGCTTTACATCCTGTACATGCCAAGAGAAGGGAAAAAGCGCTCTTAGTATCTCCACCTGGTGGTAAGAGATGGTACTTTATGAGATTTATGTTTGGACCAAAAGGGTCCAAACCCAAATTGCCCTTTCAGAATTCCTCCAATTGAACTACCAATCGTCCTACCGTAGCTACAGCCGTGGTTCTATACTGCAATATGAGTACTCAAAGATGATTGTCATTATTACCATTACATTAAGCTTTTACAAAGTCTTTTAACAGTGGATTACAGCAGTTTAAGAATGCTCAGTGTATTGAAACATCTCTGTGTTTCAAGAGGAATAACTGTTCAGAATGACTGTTAATGCTGTCATATTTAAATCTGCTTTCCTAAAATGGATTCTTAACCCGTTAAATTCCAAGACAATCACCTAATCCGAATTATTTTTATTCACAATTAAGCAATATCTCCCCCCAAAATAAATAAAATAAATATATAAATAAATAAAAACATGAAAATTTTCCATTTATCCAGTAGGATCTTTTTTTTGTGTGTGTAGAAATTCTATTTGATTATGATAAAATAGGATTAGTTCCAAATTATGGTTAAAAATGCCAATGGAATTCCTGAAAGAATGTCTTTGAATTGGACAATGCTCTCAATAATTGCTTAAATCCCATGATTGTTATCTTTCAATTTTTTTAAATAATTTTTAGATGTCTTCAGATATTCACCTTAAATTAAGTATTGCCAAACACAGAAAATATTTTATCTAATGAATATGTAAATAAATTGATGTTCAAAATAAGGATGAGTACTTTACAATTAGCATATGGTTAAGAATACCACAGACCCAGTCTGACCTGGGCACTTAATGACAGATTAGAAATTATTGCTCAAATCAGAGAATCTACTTTAAAGGCAGCAGAAAAAAAGTTCAGTACACTTCATATAGAGTGGCAGTAAATGATAGAGCTTATTTTGTACTAGCTATTTATGCCTTCACAGACAGAGGGCTGCAGCTTCACATACACTAGTGCTGTTTTATTTTTGGCAGTAAGAACAGCATTTTGAGGCATTAAGAGCAAACGGGATTATAGATTCGAAGTAGTTCTGAGGGCTTCCCATAATGTCGCATTTGACTGGATTGTTTTTCAGCAGTTACAGAAACTGTTATTGCAGCTATGACTGACAAGATGGTAATCGGCCATACAATTTTTGTAAAATATATATCTCTATATTTTCGTATGGAAAATAATCATTATCAATTATTTTTCCACTTCAAAAATCCTTAGTGGTAGGATTAATGTGGTGCTGTTTATACATATCTACATAGCCCAGACAAGGCTTTTAAACGTGGCCAAACAAAGTTAGTCCACCGTTAACCTTATACCAGTTTCAATTTCACATATTATGTACAGGTAAAACTACAAAACAAATACGAAAAATTACATTGACAAGGTACGGGCCTTTCAGGCCACTGTTGTTTTTAAATTATTACTAAAATATTAACAGAACAAAATTTAATACTGGAATACCGCTTTGTACTAAAGAAATGACTACATTATCATTTTTGAATGCACTCCCCACCTTCTCATTTCAATATAACAATATTTTATATAAAAAAGAGAGAAATCAAATTAATCAAATTAACTTACCCAATTTAAAGACAGCTTAAATTGTCCTAAAGTCTGTACATTTCTTGTCAAACTGAAGGCGCCTTTTGCTGCTGCCTCGTATATACATTCTTATGACTGTACCGGTGAAATTGAGTTGGATTTTTGAAGTGCAGAACATTCCTAGAGTTTGTTGTTGTTGTGGCTCCAAAATCTGCGGATGTTGCAACACGGTGTTCATCTTCTGCAACACCTTCCAGGGACAGCCTGTCGATTGTTAAATGAAAGACGTAGAAGTGTGTGGTTAAACGTGTCCGGTCATTTAGGCATGACGCCAACGGCGTCGGGATTGAAGAGCTCCTTATAGAGAGGAGGAAAGAGCATGTTAACTGTCTCTGGGTGGAGCTGCTGGAAGGCCTGAAGCTCCTCCGTGTGGAGAGTGCACAGAGCCGACAGCGTAGGGATCCGGCTAATCAGCTGCGAAAACAAAGACGGGTAAGTGGAATAAGGGTCACATGCCTAAACATGATAAAACTGCATCTATTTAAGTCGTGATCAATTCCTGTCTGAACTGTGTCATGGTCACTTGAGACGTCCTACCTTGGCCAGGGCGTCCTCGTCCAGATGGTTCTTTTGCATGATGTGCTGCAGGGCAAAGTAGATTTTCTCTTGTAGCTTCTGCACTTTCCTGGGCTCCATTAACCAAGGCCGGTCTAGAAACGCAAAATAATTATAAATAAATATCTGCTGGTGTGTGTGCTATGATATGTAGGTCAGGGTTAGGGTAAGTACTAAATGTTGATTTGACCACATTAATACTCAATGAGCACATCTTTATGTTCCAACTAAGATACTTTTCAGTTTTGTAGTCAGGTCTGACCTGTAGAAATGAGCACCGCAGCAGAAAAAAGGGCGATCTCCTCTTCCGTTAACTGCAGTGAACACAAACTCTTGGCAAAGTCAAACACCGCACTGACCAGGTCGTCACAACCTGCAGGAGGTAACTATATTAGAATCCATGCTTAAATTATCACTAATAATTTACTAAACTATATTTATAGCGTTTACATTTTGTAATGCCATACATGATTGAGCATGGGAAATAGTGGTACCTAGAGCTTTAAATATCTGCATGCCTCCATATTTCCCCTCAAACAGAACCATGTTGTTGAGAGGGTTGAATGCCCGGCACATTCTGACCAGCACTACCTCCAGACAACCTGAGTTTGAGAGAAAAGTGTTAAGCAGGCCAATTTGAATCACAAAATTTGTATTTACAGTACTACAGTTTTAATCAGTGTGTAATAGAGTATGTATCATGGTCTGTTCTTTACCTGATTTCAGCAGCAATATCTGGTCGTTCTGGCAAAGCTCCATGAAGCCAGTGATGCGCTTAGCAAACTCGACCACATACTGAATGGCATGAGTTATCTGCATAGCACACTGCTGCCACAACACGTCCCGTGTCTGAAACACACACAAATAGGCCTCATAGGTAAGCTTGTCATCTGTTTTGTTCAGGAGAAATTATTACATGCTTCTGGGAAACCTTTTTTCTCTGTTAATAATTGCAGTAATTACTCATTTTAAAGTAGACTCTTATGCTCACCAAGGCTGTATTTATTTGATCAAAAATACAGTAAAAACAGTAATATTTTGAAATATTATTGCAATTTCAAGCATCTTTTTTATTTGAATATACTTTAAATGTAATTTATTCCTGTGATGGCAAAGCAGATTTTTCTGCAGTCATTTCTCCACTCTTCCGATTAATGAGGTGAAAAAATAATAAATAAATATAGAATTTTCTGCACTCTTCTGGATAAAAGCTAAATTAAACAAGAGTACACTTTTACTCTTTAATCTAGTTGTAAAAAGTAATGATTGAAATTTTCAGTGCTCATCATGAAAAATCACAACAAAAAAGGCAGAATCTGTAGTTTCCCATTTATGAATCATCCTTACAGAGCACACAGAAAACTGAAAATGTGATATCAGCAAATTGCTTTTGTGAGCTCTGCAATTCTCTCCCTGTATAGCGAATCTTCATAGGCACTATTTCAAAGGGCTTCTCGGTAATTACCCATAATCCATTTGACACAGGGAAATGAAGAGGGCTTGTAGTGCGTCTGGCACCCTCCCCTATTGTGCTTTGAGTGTTCGTTAGCTAAATCCGTTAGCTCTCTTGCTTTCTCTTTTTCTCCATATCAGTGCGAAAGCTGGATAGGATCAGCTCCAGGGGGCTGAGATACTCTAATGAACTCCGATCTCAAGCGTGCAATCTGACTATGAAGAGGGAACGAAGTACGAGCAAAGAGGACTGAAAGGGTGAGAGAGTCAGCACCAGGTGTAAAAGCATGTAAATGAATGTGCGACTGAGAACTAGGCGTCATGAGGTTTAGCATGCAAACTGAGGTATTTGCTCATTGAGAGAGTGACCTCGCACCTTGCTTTGGTACATCTTGACCTCTTCATAGGAGTGCGTCTGCCAGGCCAGCTGCTGAAGCTCTTCCGCTGTGTACTGACACGTCTCCAGGTGGGACTTTATGATGTTCTGTGCAATTCGGTCTGGTAAAGAGAAAAGCAGATGGGAATGACTGCAGTTGAGTTTTAAATACAGTGCAATGTAAGGAAAATCAAATATTAGATATTAGATTTCATGCAACCAAGGTAAATGTGCTTGCTAGAAATTGTCATACATCCATGAACCATGCAACTCGAGGGCCAAATTTCCAACTGGCTTTACTATTAGTCGTACCTAATTCCCCCATAGACACTCCAGGTGCTAGCTGGCTATCTTGATAGGAGCCGTAGGTGAAAAGGTTGGGTACAGGGGTGAGATCATATATGGGTTCCTGCTTGATCTGCTTCAGTCCAGTCATGTCCAGTCCAGACTGATCCGGGCTGGCCTGTGTGGAGTCCATGCCATAGTAACCTCCAGGAGCGCCGTTCGTCTGACCCTTGGGCATGTCTATAATGTGACCATTGGCGTATGTCCCTCCAATTTCATGGTTGAGGGTGCTGAGGCCGTTGGTGAGGCTGGAGGAGTAAACACGAGCGAGGGCCTCCGCTTCGCCCGTCTGCTGCTGCCGCTGCTCCTGCAGCCTCTGCTGGTGTTTTTGAACCTCTGCGTACAAGGAGTCTCTCTGTTTCTTGGACATGCGCCCAAACTTAACAGCTGATGGGGGAAGGCGAAAGAAAACAAATGAGATTAGTGCAGGTTTTAAAGCTATCAATAAGATCGATCCAGCTTGTCGACAAGCAGATTATTAGCATGTTTTTTTTTTGGAATGTTACAAGGTTTCTATGCTGTTTGGAAAAGTATGGAATTTCCAGGATGGAGAAGTATGGAAAAGCAGAGTATGGAAAATGAATTGTGTTTCCAGACTATTGCCCCTATTCATTTTTCTAAAATATAAAATAAAGAATTTCTATAAAAATAAGTGTTTTCATGTAAAAAGTTTAGAGATCATGCAAAACTGAGAATTATGCAAAACTGTTTTCTTTACCATAAGCAAGTCTCTTTTGAACTTCACTAAAATATTGTTTGCTCAATTGCAACAGATAAAGGAGCAAACTATCATTTAATTCAGACTGTACTTTGTTTTTTGGTGACCGTGCAACATCAAACCACGTTAACAGTATCAAACCAATGTGTCAGAGGTGAATGTATGCAGGTTATAAAGCGTTTTAGGTTTATTCTGTTGTTATCGCAGTTATCAAGTGCATGTTAACCCTTTGAGAAAACAAATGAAAAAAAAAAGATAACTGTACTATCCCAAATATAATGCAGAAAATGAGGCTGTATGAAGCAATAATGTTAAATATGGTCTGAAAAATCTACAGAGAGGTTTGGAAAATTAGATTCTGGAAAAGTATGGAATTTTGAAATGGAAAATGTGTAGGAACCCTGATGTGAAATCTCTCACCATCCCGGGACATGCCCAAAGCCAGGCACTTTTGGAGCCGACAGTGCTGGCAGCGGTTGCGGTTTGTTCGGTCAATTAGGCAGTTGCGCTGACGGGGACAGGAGTAGGAGGCGTTGTTCTGTTGACTGCGCCTAAAGAAACCCTACAGAGGGCACAACAACAAGAATAGAAGATTTAGATAAGTTACATGCAGATAAATCATATCTACACTGTCTAAAACAAGAAATGATTACACTGCAAATGTTTTTTTTTTTTTTTATGATGATTTGCAACATCTACACTGTTACTGAACTGAACTGAATCAATTCAACACTAAACTGACTTATTGACTGATTAATGTATATGTTTGCAGTGTATGACCAAAAGTCCATGGATGGCTGAATCACATGGATGACTAACAAATGTACAGAAGAAAAGGCATATCTTTCACTGACCTTACAGCCTTCACACGTGATGACTCCATAGTGGATGCCTGATGACTTGTCTCCACAGATTTTGCATGGTATGACTTCAATTTGGGCTAAAAAACAGACAGAAATGAACAAAAAAATACAGTTACATAACTATATGCCCTTGTTCCCTTGATAAAGACTGTACATCAGGGCTCCTCACTTGACCATCATCATTCTATGAGTGATCACTTTTAAAATGGATAGGGATGTGCCTTTTACATTTTTGTCAAGACACTTTGACATTTTGTAATCTTGGAAGACAGAAAGAAAAACACGAGAGGCCATTCAAAGTCTAGTATTCTCTCAGGTTCACCAGTAAACCAGAGTGGATTCTCAGTTGTGCTTTTGTCACCTCTATTTCTATTATCCATTTTAAGCATAGTGTTTGAGAGATTGCCTTTATGAAAAACCTTGCACATGTACAAGGAAAAGGCTGGAGCAAGTTGTTTAATGAGGAACCAAATACAAATACATGGCCGTGAGGCTCAGCTCCAACCTTTCCATCGCTTGCACGCGTGACTAGGAAATGTAAAAGAAAAGATAAAAGGAAGAAGAAAACCTTTAAGAGAGAGAAAGAGCAAGGGAGAGGAACACAGAGAGAGAAACCCATCTCCCTGCTGAGACGGCACACTCACAATAAAGAGATTAGCCACCCAATCTAATCCTAAATTATTTCTACACATGCTTGTTCCCCTGCTCTCAACTGGCTTATCTGATGCAGCAATTCTCAATTAATCTTTCTTGCACTCAAAAGCAAATTCACATCTGCCTATAATGACAATTTTACAAAAAAGAACAAATGGTATATTTCTCTTCCACTCTTATAGGTCACTTTATTCTTGTACATTTCCATTTATATATATATATATATTCCCCCTTTATGAACTCCCAATTAGTATAAGCAACTAGCTAAATGAAACAAATACATTGCAACAGCAGTCTCAGATGCAATTCTGATATGGTTTAGAAGTAGAGACCACTACAATGCGAGTTCCATTCCAGATCCATCACTGCGTGCATTAATATAACTTACCAAAAATGATCACAATATTAATAATGTCAATAATAAGTAGTTTAAGCTGAGATTTAACTGCAGTATTAGTTTACACACATTTTTGCTTTAGATTAAATCAGTTCAACATAGAAAATATGCATCTGAGCTATGATTCTAGATCAAAATTATAACATTTCTTCCTCACTGTTTTTGTTTAGTTCCGTCTCTGCATCACAGTTTACATGAAACTGAATTAAAGAATAAGACAATACATAAAACAAAATGAAACAATAAGATGTTGTTTTAGATACAAGTGCTAAATTAAATGTTACAGTACTTGCTTAAACGTGAAGTGAACATATTAAACTGCAACACAAACTAAGACCTTTTTAAACCTGAAATGTTGTCTTACCTACAACATCTGTCTTCATTTTTAGACAGAAGCACTGTTGACGCAAACACACACCTGACTTGAGACCGCAGAATGAAGCTCAAGAGGTTTGGAAGTGTGAGTGCATATCTAGTTATGTGTGTATGTGTGTGTGTGTGTGTGTGTGCTGCTAATCTGACGTTGAGAATATAACTCAGAGAGACTGACTCTATGTATTACATGTTGGCCAGTGTGTATCTTGTATTCATACTGTGAATAATATACACGTTTCATGACTGAATATGTACTTTTGTGCAAAATTGATTTCACATACGAAAATGTTATGTTTGTTGTAAAGGTGCATACTCACTGTGAGCAATGTAATGGGATTAACACAAACATATACGTTAACTTGTCTGGGCTGTAGTAGCTCTTCCTGTCTCAGTCAAGCCCACTAGTTTTAAGCCATAGTGTCTGTGGTTATGGGGGTGGGTGTTTGCCCCCAATGACCCTCAGCTACAGGAAGCACACACAAGGTCGTTTCCATGGCAATGTCACCTTGAGTTTACCCCTCTGTATGAAAATTGAAGCAGTATTGACAACTGTATCTAGATTTTTCACAAGGAAAAAAACACTTTAGTGTTATACTGGGATAGGTCAATGCTGATGGATGCAAAATGTTAAAACAAATGTTAAAAACTCAGGAAATATAATTGAAAATTTTAAATACATTTTAATGTCTTATTTTTTTTGGCAAATTGATTTGACCTTTATTTACATTTTAATATTTATATGTAATATTTTTTTTAATTTTACATTACAATAGTAATATTACGAAAGTAAGCTATTTTTATCAAACATTTTCATTTCGATGAATTATGCAGCGATAGACCTAAGTTAAAAAAATATTAAAATTTAAAAGTCTTTTTTTGGCAAATTGCCAAATTACCTTTTACTATTTTTACTCACTGATAGATAGATAGATAGATAGATAGATAGATAGATAGATAGATAGATAGATAGATAGATAGATAGATAGATAGATAGATAGATAGATAGATAGATAGATAGATGCCAAATTAAAGATCCAATTTCACATAGACTACCTGCTTTGCATCAAAACTGAAACAATTCTGCTTAATCGTAACTTATGAATGCTCCTGAGTGTTTTAATTTGACTCCATTACAGAATGAGTTATGTACACTTTAAGGGCTCTTCAGATAGATCAATTACTCTGTTATCACTGCATTTCATCTTGAGGCGCTAATACTATCATCTGCAGGGACTGTGGTTCACATTAAAACATGTGATAGTTTTTCAAAAAGAAAAAGTAGCACACCCTGTCCTTGCTTTTAAGGTCATTGCAATACAGCATGATGTTTTATGCCCTGGTACTTAAATCTTCAGGCTTTGTGTGTGGTAACAAGGACTGTGAGATTGGCCCCAGACTCAGAACACTGGACCGGTTCCTCTCATGACCCACTTTGACCAGTGCCAGAGCCAAACTGGGTCAAACAAGCACAGAGACTTGAACCTGTTGTGAACGCAATCAGACACAAAACAGTGTTATAAAATACTCGTTTAACTTTAAACGGCACACGACAGACATCAAGTTATTTATAGCCCGTTAAAAGCAGGGCGCTGGATCGCTTGGCCATGGCAGTATTGACCACCGATAAAATATGCCATGCTGCGCATGTTGATGTTGTGTTAGTTTAGTTACTATTATCAAGTCAAAATTTGGATCTACATGCTAGCTAAACGAATGATTTACAGATTAAAGTTGAGAAATATTCAGTTAATGTGTGTTTAAACATTTTGTGTGTTGCATATGACAGTGTTTTGGTCTGAATGAATATATTGGATGAGTCTGTTTGTGTGAGAATGGCCACAGGGCCTGTGTGTGTAGACCTGTCATATGAAATAAGGAGACGTCCGTGTCTGTGTCACTGTTGCCAGGACGACCACAGCCTCCCTGGGTTTATGGGTAGGAGGCCTGTATAGTCTGCCTGTCAGAGCAATCATCCACACCACCATGACATTCCAACAGGACATGATGTCATCGCCATCCCTACCAATACAGCAATGCTGCACATTTGTCATTGTGGTACCTATACAGATTTTACTTCCTTAAAGGATTAAAAACCTAAAAGGACGAGATGAAATATGTAAATAGAAAAACCTAGAGGGATGTTAGCGCCGGATTTAACTACCTCTTTAAATGTTAACATCTTAGTGTTGCTAAAACCATTACAGATTTGCAAATTTGTTTTCTATTTAACTACACCTGTCAAAATGCATCAGTGCTGAACCAAGGAATCAGAATTAGTGTACACACGTTACATATTCATAAACGACGCTATTATTTAAAGAAAAAGAAAAACTAAGCTTGTGGTTGTTCTTGTAGGCTGTATAGGCTCCTTGCACCTGTCCGCGGTTACGCATAAAGGTTAGGCCTATCAGAGGGTTACGTAAGAGAGGGAGTGCAACGCTGGCGATTCCATGGTTAAGAGGAGCTCAGTCCTGCAGGCTTAGTCGAGGACAGACAGGAGCTGCCGAATACCACACACATGCTAGTCTCACAGTCAGCGACAGCAGCTTAGCACACTCAAGTTACTGAGTGGGAACTAAAAGATTCATAAGGAGAAAATGTTTTGTGTGTATATTGCATCAATAATGTTGCTATATACTGTACATCTGAAAAATGAATGTTCTGTCATTGTTTACTCACCCTCATAGACATTGGGGCTGTAACATAAAAAAAAAGTACCATAAACAAGTTCATATGACTCATGTGCTATATTCAAAGTCTTTTAAAGCCATCCAATAACGATTGTACAATAACAACATTATTCACTTATTCACAACCTTATTCACTCATTACACTCTTAAAAAAAAGTTCTTTATGGAACCATCAATGCCAATAAAGAACCTTTTTTTTAAGAGTGTAATGAGTGAATAAGGTTGTGAATAAGTGAATAATGTTGTTATTGTACAATCGTTATTGGATGGCTTTAAAAGACTTTGATTATAGCACATGAGTCATATGAACTTGTTTATGGTACTTTTTTTTAGGTCACACTTTAGATTATAATTCAATTCTAACTATTAACTATGACTTTTGCCTCAATAACCCCCTAATTACTGCTTATTAATAGTTAGTAAGGTAGTTGCTAAGTTCAGGTATTGGGTAGGATTTAGGGATTTAGAATATGGTCATGCAGAATAAAGCATGAAGATGTGCTTAATAAGTACTAATATGTATGCCAATAAGCAACTAGTTAATAGGGAGAACACTTAAACTAAAGTGTTACAGAACCTTTAATATCCATGGAACCTTTCCATTCATTTAAAATGTAAATAAAATGTTCTTAACTATAAGAACGGAAAGGTTCCTTTGGCAACCAAACATGGTTCTTCTAATTGGCATCACTGCAAAAAATAAATAAAAATAAAATCTTTTGGAACCTTTATTTTTAAGAGTGTATATGGAGAAGAGTGGCCAAGATGTTCTTTAATATTTACTTTTTTACTGTAGGCCTATATGTTTAACAGAAGCAAGAAAGTCATATAGGTTTGTAACAACAGTAGGGTATTTTCATAATTTTTAAACAAACTATTACTTTAATTTGTGTGTGAGTGAAAAAAGAGAGAGAACACACACACACACACACACACACACACACACACACACACACACACACACACACACACACACACACACACACACACACACACACACACACACACACACGTGGATTGTATAATTGATTCCTAATGATATGAAGCTCTTTTCTGTCCCAAGAGTAGTTCCTTCTCTCTCTAAATAGTTCTTTAATTAGCTTCATTAAAGTGGATATGAGTACCCTTGCAACTTAATTTATCATCACGCATGCACACCCGTACACGCTGGAGAACACTGATAAATATTTGCTGTCGATACCAGCTGTCTGGGTGACATATGTACCAAGACAGCCAACAATGCAATAATTTTGTAATTCATAATTTAAATGATAATGCCATCACTTGGGCTGTCTTGAAAATAATAAAGTGATAGAGATGTAACTTAACAGTATTGTACCAACAGCTTCCTTCTGATTTCTGCCTGTGCGTGTTATACTGTTTTTGTGTATTAGTTTGATGAGATGATGATCTTATTTATCAGTTGCCTCAAATGATATCTGCAAACCTTGTTTGTAGCATTCCTTCAGGTGAATATGCTGATAATGTCACCGTCTTTTAATTTTAGCCTGCAGATGGAAGGCCATTTGAAGTCTTTGTTGTAAATCTTGCCTGTATGCATATGATAAGATGTTGTTTTGTCATTTGGCATCTGGCCCAATGATATTCCAAAGCCTTTTTGGGATATGCTAAACAGTGATACTAATACATCGTGTAGGTGGGAGATTATCTTCAGCTCTCACACTTGTGAGCATGTCAACAATCCACGTCTCTTTAATACAGACAAATATTAGAGGACGCAATCATACTCAGAATGCCTGAGATTGTCCATCGCAGACAAATGTGCATGTGTTTTTGAAGGTTTAGGGGTGAGCTGGGGTGAGAGGGTAGCTGTAACGCCAGCTTGTCACCATTAGGTGGCACATTGTCCAGATTGACAGAGGCCTAGGGGGAAGTGGTTGCAGAGGGGCAGCCTGCGACAGCATGTGGTGTTCATCCATGTTTTACATCATTTCCTTCAGGGAAGGACTCCGAGATGAAGGCCCTGGGCACTTAGATACTAAACAGCTTTCACTGTCAGCAACATTAGCATTCTGATTCTAACACTGATCCCACTGTGTATTGCTAAGAAAATAATTAGGACAATTCCACAGGGAAATAGAAGAGTGCTTCCCAGTGCTTTAAAATATTCAGATATATGTATCTGACCTCCTGCAATATCATTACTTAAATATCACTTATAAAGTCTTCAAGTTTGCAAGAGATCAGCTTCTGTACATGCAGCCTAACAAGCCAAACTTCCCAATCCATCCGTATGAACCCCCTACAGCATAACTAATCTTCCGGGCAGTCTCGTTGCTCAATGATATAATCCTTGACATGAAATCCTTAGCATTTGGGTTCTTGTAAATCATGTAAATGAACTAATAATTAGCGTATATGGTTGTGAAACCCAGGATTGTTTAATATTCCATCAGAATGCAATTGCTCTGCATCTCCTTGATTTGCAAAGAAACAAACATTTCAGGCCATTTTGGTGAAGCTATCAGTGCCACCTGCTTGCACTGTAGATCTTTTCAGTCTGCTGTGTAAAACTTTGTATGATAGTACAGGCTAACTTTATCACTGACCTCTCAGCTTCAGATGGTCCTCTGACACTTTCATTTATGTTATGTCAAACAAAGACGGTTTCATTACGGGTAATAATACCCGTACCCCCATTCATCATTATAGTTAACCGAAACTAAAACCATAAAAAAGTAGAAGTGACCTGTGTTAGCAGGATCTCAGGGCATGCTCCCTAATGATATTTATTTGTTTCTTTCTTTCTTTCTTTATTTTTGCAAAATGGTCTTTTGTGGTACCATCCACACATGCTAAGTTGGTTGATAACATAACTGCAAAAAAGTAATAGCCTGGTAAACAATTAGAACATACATAGGATATATAATGTATTTTATATTATTTAAGCACCTGGAACAGTATCAGTTTGACATAAATTTCTACTTCAAAGTGCCATGGGAAGTCAAACTTTATTTGCAAAAACTTTATTTATGCAAAAACTAACTTTACTTTACATTTTCTAATATTGAAATTGTTTATGTGATGTTTTCTCCTCTTTTCATCAGTTTTTTTAGTTTACGTAGCGGTTTCAGATTACGTTTTACTTTCTCCATAGCGTTTTAAAGTTGAAAATTCTCAATAGAATTCAAATGGGTTGCGATAGGAGAAGCTCGCACAAATATTATCACACTTTTGGAGCGCGCTGTTGAACGTACGCACATGATACAGTGATTCACCCACCACTCATGTAAACAAACCGGGCTTCAGTCATATTGAGCTTGGTCCGTTCAGCTCAGACGGGAACTTAACTCTTATAAAAGCTCTGAATGAGCAATGTATATATCTGATTAATAATTCTGTTTCCCTTAATCGTGGTATATATTGGTACATCACCTTATCTCCCCCTGCAAATTACGCCCATGTGCCAAGGCAACATTTCTCATTTCATTTAACTTGATATACTAAAATAACTAAACCTGAAATAAAAATGTATAAAAACATTTTTGACATATTTAAACATAATTAAAAATGACAAAACACTACAAAATAACAAAAACTTTAATATTAAAATTAAAAACAAATTCAAAATATTAATAAAAACTATAATAGTATCTCAATTATACTGTTTTTTTTTTTCATCTTCATACACGTGTGAATGAAGGAGTAAGACAGTTAAAAAATGCTCTCTACTGTATGTGCAACATTCCCAAATCATCTTGCTCCGCCACAGTGTGTGACAGAGTTTGCTGGGATTATTTCTCCGATAAGTATTTGTTGATGAGGCTGCAGGCATTTCCCCATTGGCTTGTCATCAGCTGTGCCAGACTCAGGCATCTTTGATCTGAGATGTGATTGGCCGCCTCAATGAGGCTACAGAAGGGGACACGCTGGCATGCATCCAACATTTGAACCATATAAAACAACATATATCTGAACCTACAGATCTCTATACTACATACTCCGCGTGTTAAACCAGTCAATGTATGCTACAATACTGAATTTCATTATTGCAGTTAGTTACAGCAAGTATTAAGATACCAGTAAAACTACTCTACTGAAAGAAGTCTCTTATGCTCACTGGGGCTTAATGTATTTGATTAATAATACAGTAAAAACAACTGTGAAATACAATTACAGTTATAAAATTCAGCATCACTTATTATTCTAATATGCTGATTTGGCTGACTTCTTATCAATGTTAAAAAGAGTTTTTCTGCTTAATATTTACGTGGCAACCGCAATACTTTTTTTCACTCTAACATTTATGAAATAAAATGCTGAAAAAGTTTAATTGAATTTATGTGTACATACACATCTGTGTATGTATGAATTAGTAGTGCTAGTACATAAAAAGCATTTAACCAAAATTAGTGTTTTTAGCATTGTGACCTCTCAGCTTCCACTAAACAAATTTGCACACAGGTTCTCCAATATTATTTATATATATATATATATATACAATTGTAAATGAAAATGTAATTCCTGAATGTAATATTTAATTCTCTCTTTCTTACACATTGTGCGTAAACGTTGCAAAAAAAAAAAAAATCCCAGCTTTTTAAAATACTTTGTCTAATATTTTGCATTAACATGTTTTGGGGCAATTTGTTATCAAAAAATGATAGCGATGCAATAACTTGGCAAAGTTTCATAGCAATATCTCATATTTCAATATTTCGTTGTTACCCTATTTACCTGTTGTGTCTCCCTAAGAGGTGAAAAGCACATACAAATACAGTGAGATACAGCAGTCAAAAAGGAATACCTACAGTACCAGCAAACAGTACAAAGACTCAGTGACCACCCGTGATTTTATCGCTGTCGGTGTGAACAGCTGCATCTTTTATCTCAGAAAATTTCACAAAACTGAATTGCTGGAACTTAGAAAAAAAAACAGAATTAAGAAACTGCATGGAAGTCAGTTCTGATCATGTGAGTGTAACCGTTTACTAGCCACAAAAGGACTGGTGCTCCATAAGTCTGACCTTTATGACCTGCCTGGCCTCCACCAACACAAACTCATTGACCTCATCAACCTTTGAACTCTCCTTTTATACACTTTTGTGTGTGTGTGTGTGTGTGTGTGTGTGTGTGTGTGTGTGTGTGTGTGTGTGTGTGTGTGTGTGTGTGTGTGTTTGTGTGTGTGTGTGTGTGTGTGTGTAAACTGTTAAAGTGGGTTAGTAAGTCACTCAGCCTAAGGGTAGCATAGCCGTGTCATATCTGGGTGTTTGGTCAGTGTCCTCTCTCACTCTTCAGAATTACATAATCCTACATGATTGGTAAAAGAAAGTATATGGATGCACTGTAATGCAGAAGGGATGACTATAGATAAGGGGCTATTTAATTGAATGAATCAGAAACAATACATTGTGCAAAACTTAAAAAACCCTGAACTTAAAAAAAATGCTTAATGTGGCATTCTTTAAAGTAACAGGTGTTACATTAATTTTTTTTAAAATATGATCAGTGTTGAAAATATTAAAAGTAATATTCTCTCTCAAATTAGAATATTAATATTTTATAAAACTCATGGTAATTCTTGTGTGCCTCCCGTAGCTGACATGCCTCTGATTATTGCCTTTTTAAAATATTTGTGCATTCTTATTTATTGGTTTATGGCATTTCTGTAACACATTACATGCTATGGAAAAGGCTGGTGCTGACAGCAGCTAAATATAGATTTATAGTTATAAATTGCCCTGATAATCATCAAAATGCCTGTTCTCTAAATGCTGGTATCTCGTAGAGTGTGTGTGTGTTCTGCATGCCTCTTTACGGCTTCCCTCTCAGGACGTGATGGTAATAGCTTGCCTTAGGCCACAATTTAATTCCATGTAACAAGGTCCTTCCCCAAAGTGGCCCCAGGAGCCCCTCTCTGTAAGAAGCAAATTGATCACAATCTAAGGGCCTCTCTTCACCTGAGAGCGCTGTCTCTCTCTTTCTCTCTGTCTCGTTCATCTCCCTTGAACACTCTATCTCAGTATCCTTATCTGTCTTAAGCTTTCTCTAAGATCACTCTTGCTCTTCATCTAAATCTCTTTAAGGGCCTCTGTTTCAAAGCTCGCACGAACAGTTCTTCTGTTACACACCTTTTGTTCGACGTTTCCTCTTTACACTCAATGCCGTTCCTAATGTAATTTTCCTACAGGCTTTTTAAAACAGATATAATCACATTAGCATGCTTTAAAAATCTGGTTCAAACAGTTCACTGTGTAAGCGTGTGCATGCAGTCAGGAGTCTTTAAGCACACAGGAGGACTGGAGGTGCAATGGATCTAAGCTAATGAGATTTCTATACAGGGAGGTTTAAAAGAGACCCCACTGAAAATAAAAAATGGAAATACGTTTTTTTTTTTTTTTTTAAATGAGCCGGAAATATGTAAGATTCTGCATTAACAGGTTGTTAATTAAAAAAGCAATTTTTTGGCATTGAGTGCTGCAGCAAGTATTAAAAATACTTAGAAATTCAAATTGTCACACAAATTATCCAGATAATATAATTTATAATGATATAAGCATTTGCAGTGGTCTCTTTTCTATAGACCTCCCCATGGACATGTCTGTCTATGACCAAACAAGTCCGTGCAAACAAATTTTCTGATGCAACTGAAAGTGAAAGAAGTGGAAACTAACTGTGTGAGAGAGAGAGAGCTTCAATCTAGATCCGATTTCTGTGTTACATAACTATGTGTTTTAATTCTTTCTAAAGCGAAAGACAAATTTTCTCCTTCCTCCGTGCCAGAGGTAGAACAGTAAGCCTTACAGCGGAAAGTTGCTTTCTGGACAATATATATCACGCTGAACTGACTAAAACCAGCTCCATTTTAAAAACATTACAGAACCCCCCTATATCGTAAGCTCAGAATGCAACATCACTGTTATGTAGAGGAACGGTCCCAGTGGTGTCAGGTCCCCTTCTGCACCATATCAAAAGCCCCAGGTGTCACTATCCAAAGCACACATTACTGAATGAATGAACACCTAGTGAAGGGCGAGACCAGTCGAAGAGAACTAATAAAACCGAAACGCAGCAAAGCAGAGAAAACATGCAGAAGTACTGCAGGGAAGGCAAAATGAAAACATTAAATGGACATGTTTAGCCTTACAATTCAGTCTCTCTCAGAGCTTCTCTCTCATGCAAACTCAACAATCTCAAACAAGTCTCTAGACTCTAGTCGATACCAAGATGTGTTCACAAAAACACTACAGGGGACAAAAGCCGACATGGTCACACTCGGAAATAGATGTCAATACACTATCTGGTTGGTGTTATGTAGTCACCTAGAAAGTAAAGTTCACCTCTGACCTCAGTATGCAGAATACAATTACGTTGCATCCAGATTTTTTTTTATTTAAAGTGTAAACGCAGATAAAAATGAGAGTAAAATAGATCGAAAAAAGAACACATACTGAATGGATTAGTTTTGTGCTGGCTGTGCAACTCTGTTTCTGCCTCACTTTTGGGGATTACATATCTTGGTTTTCTTTGTGTAATCTTTCTCAGGTTACGTATGAGCAAGCCATTAGTCAACCAAGCAGAGACTAGCAGCTACTATAAACAATTGACCAGATCATATTAGTACCTATATAAACCTGAGCTTTAAACTGAAAGATCAGACAGACCCTCTCCTGCAGTTTCACAGTCAGATATAAATTTAAGATTTGATTTGTATTTTTAAATTTCACTGAACACATTGGATGTAGCGGTTACAGCTGGTTATTGATAGTTTTACTTAGTGTATGTTGGCCTACTGCCTGGTTAGAGATTTGGAACAGTTTGCAATGCGTAATCCATGTCTGTGATGTTGTCATGTGTATGGTGTCAGTCAAACAAACAATGCTGTGCTTATTGATCTGCCTCCAAACTGCAATATGAAAAACACATTTAAAAGGACCAAAAAAAATAACACGTTGGTAAGCTATATATATATATAACATAACTAACATAAATCATGTGTATAGATATTATAGCTGTGTGAAGTGCAGGATCCAGTCCACAGATCTTTTGTCCCACTTTATGGTTATGCCTTTGCTCTTGGTATAGCCTCCTTATTGGCAATTATGTGTAACATATTTTGACTTATTTAAAAAATAGTGCTTTAAGAGTTCCTTTCTTTTTCTATTAAAAGATAAACATTTTGTAAGACCTACACTGAAGTTGACAGTTTGATAAATGCAAGTTCATTTTAATCTTTGTGTGCTAAAAATGCATATAAGTCCCTGTAGAGATAGCAATACACATTCTCCTTTTTTGCCAAATAAACAAAAGCATTTCATCAATGTCTTCTCTCTTGCTGTATCAAAATCTCACCTAGCTTTCCTCAGACATGGTCCCAATAATGTGCTTAAAGTCAAGTCAAATTGAGTTTGTGCATGTGGATAATTAAGCTATAGCCTATATCATATGCTGAAGTACATTTCTTGAGTGTTAAAGATTAAAAGAAAAAATAACAACAAGAACCGTACAGAACCGAAAACCGTGACCCTAAAACCGTGATACAAACCGAACCGTGGGTTTTGTGAACCGTGCCACCCCTAGTGTGTATACATGTATATATATATATATATATATATATATATATATATATATATATATATATAAATATACACACACACACACACACACATACAGTACGTTCATGGGACAAAAGATCTGTCGACTGGATCCTGCACTTCACACAGCTATAATATCTATACACATGATTTATGTTAGTTTACAGTAGGAATAAAGCTTATGGTTGAGTGGGCCATGCATATTGATCCTACTCTTTCACACGCTGAGCCACGCAACGTCAAGCAGGTCGATGGAGAGATGGCCTCTCACTCTAGAAGCCAATGTGATGCTAAAAGCTATTGGCATTAGCAGTTCATGCGTAACTGTCTCTCTTTGTGTCTGTGGCTCAGAGTTTCAGGGGTGCAGCAAGCACTGAAATGAGCATGGACAAAGCAACAAGGCAACGCAGCTCAGAGGCATTTGTTAAAATCATGGTCAGATATGAAGTAAACAGAGGCCAGATATGTTCCTGTGCTTTAAAGACAACCGACCAAAAACCGGGTAAAAAAATGAAAACTTCTAGTGCTGTTTATGTGTGTGTGTGTGTGTGTGTGTGTGTGTGTGTGTGCAAACACAGTTTTAATGTGATCTGCGTGTGACAGAGTTGTGGGAAAACTAACACCAGCCCTGAAGCAGCTCTGCACTGTAATGGAGAAGGCGAGGTTTGGAGCGGATGTAGAGCTAGAGTTACTAGATTGAGTACCACAGTCCATCAGATATATGCATTGGAAGACACTGCAAGCTCATCTCTGATCAATAAAGGAAACTGATAAATGTTTTGACCAATAGGGCACATCTCTGTGTACACAAATGACACCCTCAAACAGAAAAACAACAAACAAGTGCACTAATGGTGTGTTACCATAAAGACAGTTTTAGTACTTAATCATTTTCTAAAAACTATTTTTGTACAATTAATATTTAATATTGACAAAAAATCTGTAAATATGAAACAAAATAGATGTTTTATGATTAATTTAATATAAATAAAATCATAGCTGTTCCCAAACACTTCAAACTTTTACCCAAAAAGAAAAATTTCATCATAGCATATATCATATGACTTTATTTATTCAATGAAGAGAGAAGTTAGGTAAAATAACACTCTCAGTCCCCAGTACTTTGATTGTATGGAGAAATTAAGCAAAAAACAAAACGTGACTAAGACTTTCATGATACATTTTGTGTAGCACCAAAACAAAACAAAAAAGTTATTTAGGTTTGGAACAACATGAAGGGGAGTAAATGATGATTTTTTTTCCATTTACTCTTTTTTTGATGAACTGGCCCTTTAAGAAAAAACTTGCTGCCTAACAGTTGTGCACGTCCATAATCAGCTCAAAGGTGGAATCAACAGACAGATACATTCATTATAAACAAACATACGGATTCAGTGTGTGGTAATCAACACCCACTATTAACTAGAAATAATTAATATCTATGTGTCACTTTTACTACCTATATATCAAATCAGTGAAAGATTTATGCAGTTTTATTTTTCTCATTATATCGACTAAAATGTTTCTCTGTCGGGCGATTGAGCCACACAAAATGTAAGGCAGAAATTCAAACGGTAAAAAAAAATCACATCACTGATTTAAACAAATAGCAATTATTTCCGTCCTGACACTGAAATTGAAAAGACAAGTAGATCGTAATCTAGTCTAAAACCTATATGCTATCTGGTTCGTATTTCTGAACACAATGCCCATGCAAGGAACAAAACAATAATTTAATATTTTCTAAGTTTGTAAGACGATTTCGTTTGTAAAAAGATTACCTCACAGCTAGTAGTTTAATTGTTATTTTAAAATTGTGATGCCCGCGCAATGACTGATGTCAATGTCGGAGAGTCGGGCTCCGTGAGAGGCCCCAGATACTGATGTGATTCTTTCTGACACGGTCCTCTGGGGCTTAGAAAGAGAGAAGCAGAGAGGTGCTCTGGGGGCGTGTATAGGTTGTGAACTTGTGACACAGAGATGGAAAAAAATGAGTTTTTGGTGTTTCCCAGGGCACGCGCACTCAACTTTTTTTCCTCCTTGCAAGGAATAAGCGGGGGAGAAAAGCTGCTTAGAAACTTACAGATTTTAGCTACTTGTAAGTGAAGACGCGGCCTATTGGAAAGAATCCAGGATATGTTGATTCGTGTAGGCTAATGCCATGCGCGTGAGTTGTGTGCTGTATTTGTTTTTAGATTTTAGCCTACTATGAAACCAAAATCGAATAACGATATAACAGCAGAATAATACATGTATTTGAATCAATCAGTTGCCAATGAGCAAAATCTTTTAATCTGTATTTTAATTAGGTTTCTAGTTCAACATCTGCATTTATTTTTTGAAATAATCTGAATAGGCATATTATCAGTTCAATGACAAAGACCTGTCTCCGAACTGTACATATTATATTGCTTAGATCTTTAAATGTTTAGAAAAGGTTTCTATTTCAAAATATCATTCATAATCTAAAATAGGAATTTAAACGCCTATTATAACAAATGGCAAAGCATAGGTAACAATTTAAAGCATAAAATATCCTACGACAAATAATGGAAGTGTTCTGACTTTGAATTAAAATTACAAGACACATTCTTCTGTACTTTTAGTACTTTATTATTGAAGCATATCTGCCGGTTTTCTTTACAAAAGGTCAGTAAACACTTTTGCGTTCATCCATTTAGGTGTAACTGCAATAAGTCCGAAAAGAGCGCGTGGGATGGGCAAAGCGCGCGCTGCTCCACGCGTGTGTGAACTCTGCTCGCGCGGACATTGCTACTGTACTTCGACGGTTTCAGCGCGCAGCGGCGCCTGACTGACGGAAATGGGTCAGTAGATCGCAGACACTAACTCCACTTTACCCACACAGTGATGGTCTGACCGTCTGCCTTAACACTTACAAAAATACCACGAATAAGTTTTGATACAACTGTTTCCCAAATGTGATAACCTGCAACAGTCTAAAAACGCAGCAATTTCTCACATGCATATAAAATGTGCATACACAAAGCCCAAGGATCAGAGTACGATACATAATTGTACATTTTCAGTGCGAAGTCTTAAGGCTCATAAATAAATTTCCACTCTTTAGGAAAGTTGGAGTGAAGTTGTCTCAGATGAACTGTCTGAGGAAGTCGCGTGCACTCTATAAACACGAGACTGGGAGTGATGTGCGGTTCATTTCTCTTCGAATGTCTTACGAGCGCCTGAATTTAAAATACAGCTGACCAAAAACACGTTTTTTTTTTAATTCATGTGCACATTAATCTGGCAGAGTTCTGTATCATATATCGCATATGAATCACTTCACTTCAGTATGACTATGAAACAGACAGAATTAACCAGGAAGGATGGAATGGTCTCTGGGATGAGACTAAAAAGACACCCTTATACTTCATTATTCAAATGAGCTGTCACAAACAGTTGTATTCCTACCTCGCATAGTGGTGGCGACTCGATCCCGAACGTTTCAGTCATGAAGAAACAAACATAAACCAGAGTAAAAAAACAAAATCCTCGGTGGTGAAGTTTGGTCTCGTCAAAGTGGGAGACTAACTGTGCAAAACCATTCCAGAAGTGAGTGAAGCGGTGCTCGGTCCCTTCAGTTGTGCGGTAAGGCCAGCATGCGGGTTTTCACATGACATCTGCGAGCGCATATACCCAACGGAGGTTTTCACTGCCTCCGTGAGCGCAGGGGAGAGCGCACAGCAGGCTGAAGGCAGCCCGGATTGGGCTGACACTTTTTCGCTCCGCCCACTTTCCAGAGTCTTCAGAGGCATGGAGCAGATACGGACACTGTGCGGTCTGCGCGCGGGGCTTTGAGTTCATGCACAGAATTCGTTTTACAGCAGCGCTTTGAAGTCAACAGAACAAAATTTAAAAACCTTATTCTACCTATCATGTTATTATCCATTTTTGTTTGACCTTTTCATGGATTGCTTTTACTGTTAGTAGTAATTGTAGAAATAGCCATTCTAGGTGTAGTCTGAATATGACACATGAATTATGTTGTGCATGGTGCGTTGTGCATGAAAAATATGTGCATGCCTTTTTAGTTTCTTCATGTGGCCTATTTAAGTTTCAAACAAACTTTATGGCAGGACGTAAACACTAGTTATTGTGAAATGTATATTTTATAATTTAGAAAGGTTGCCTGCTATAGAGAGCAAACCACCTTACAAATACAATACATAATATCCCCCTCCTACAAAACAAATCATGGGCTACTTTGCATATCCTGTCATTTAAAAAAAGAAGACTAAAATGAAGGAACTAGTGTCTTTTTAATATCTGACATTTGACTTTCCAATACAGTGTATAATATAAAACAGAAGCCATGCAACCAGATAATATAGCTACTATACATATCATAATGACCCACTGATGTTTTATTTGAGAAGTTCACCTGATTAGCAAAGATGGCTCAGTAAGATGTTTGATTATTGTTCAGTAAGATTTTCCTTTTTTCAGTGTAATGTAAGGTGCCAAATCAGACAAGAGCAGTAGTTTGTAAAAAAGTTTTCTCTATGGTGCAAAAAAAAAAAAAAAAAAAAAATATATATATATATATATATATATATATATATATTTGTATTATTATGATTTTTTATTGCATAATATGGCTTCATATTTCTATAAATTTGCAAATAAGTATACTAAATGTTCTTTTTCATTAAGGTTAATCTACGAGCCATCAGTTTAAACAGCACATAGCTATAGGAGAGTGTAAAATTGCTCACTCTGTGTGTTTATGGGGGGAGGTGGAGACAGAGACTGAGCTACAGACCCATCCAGGGAAAGGCAGAGACTAACTGCCCAGAGCACATCACCACTGACCTACATTTCCTTCCCCCTTTTTTATTTTCCATTTCCCCTATATGAACAAACTCATAATTGTGATGTAATGACAAAAAGCAAGCATGACAATAAAACTAGACCAGCCCATTGGAGATTGTAAAGCACTGTCCTGGAGTGACAGCACTGTTGTTGAACAAAAAGCTTTTCCTGGCTATTCAGGAAAGGGCTGAGTGTTGCAAAAAGAAATACATGTAACCTGTGAAGTGGAATTGATGGGTTAAAGTGCACATCTTTTGTGAAATCAAGATGCAATCATTTTATCATAAACAGAATTAAAAATCATTCTGACACTCACCTTATGATCTGTGTAATATATTTTTTACAGAGCTGCAGATTTACAGCAGACCTACAGGAATAAATGAATGATCCAAAGACGGGTGCAACCATATAGTGTCTAAAAACCAATCAAAGTAAAGGTAAACATTGTTGGCACTACAAAGGTTTAAGAAAGAGCAGCACTATGTATTAATGCTTGTTGTGAAAAGCTTGTGTATTCTCTTCTTTTTATTCCATTGCATTTGTCTACTTTTATGACATACTGCTGTCAAACAGAATAGCTCAAGAACGTCTAAATTGTGATGTTATTTCACATAAGTGCATAGTTCTCCTCTAACTGGACTGTTGGTCAGACAACTTCACTGTTAGTCATTATTTTTGAGAGAAGACAGAGGTCTAAAGATAGAAGCATTAAATGAGTTGAAAGATCTCCCTGGTTTTAAGGTTAAAGCATATTTGTGCAACTCCTTTGTCCTTGAATCGACCATCAGGAAGTTAACTTTAATATAATTGGATAACTTTCCATTGAAAATAAAAATTAGGGCACTATTTCTCAAAGGGATTCCCCTTAACTCTCAAATGACACATGCCTTTATATTGTACTCTGGAAACAAGCAGGTGTTTTTAAAAAAGAGAATGTTTTACTGGGAAATTGATTTAGTATTATATAGGCCTGCAGAACATGATGCTTATTAATATACGTAAGGTGAGTTTGTGTTTGAATCTCTTATCACTGATCAACATAGGTATATAGATCAGAGTTCACTCAATAATTGTCTCCCCTTGCAAATCTACATGTGAAATGTCAACATGCTGAATCTCAGACAAAATCCTTGCTGTGGTAATGAGGAGAGAGAGAGAGAGAGAGAGAGAGAGAGACAGAGGGGAAAAATACACTTGAGAAATTTCACAGAAAGATACCACAAGTGACAGAGGCAATTTTCTGGGAAAAAATTACTTCATCATAATTTCAATCCCAAAAAGAATTGGAAAGAAAGCCCTGAAGGAGCCGAGTCGTGTCACCTTGAAAAATGGCAGTGGAAAAGATCACTAACTTCTCTACACACACAGATTCTTTGATGCACACATATACACATGTACACAAGCACACACACAATCAAACTAATAATTCAATCTACACTGTTTCTTTTCCACAATTGTGTTCTTTGTACTACACTGTTTTATAGAAATGCTGCAATTTCCTCATAGTCAACAGAGTGAATACTGTACTTTTTTCCATACATACTTACACTATAAACCCTGACAGCTTACTTATCAAAAATATGAGTAAAATGTAATATAATTAGATGGTCTAAGTTTTGTACACTAATAAATGATCAGATCTAGTATATGGAATCATTTCAGCTGGTTGTCAAAATGACCCAAAAAAAGCCAAAGGGACTGTATTATAATTTTATTACGAGACTAATAAAGTTGGAGCCCATCTCATCTGTATCAGCAAGTAATAAGCAGATTTCTCATCAAACCTCTTAATAAGACCAATCGTGCAAAATATAACTGCCTTCCCATCAACATAGTACAGAAGACTGCCAATCAGTTGATTTTAATTGGATTTTTTTCTTAATCCATGATTTTTTTTCACTCTCTTCTAACAAAGCTATTAAGATATTGAATCTAATGTTACATTGGTTTATTGTATGACACATTAGAATATCCTCATATGGCCGGAGGCAAACTCTCAAAATAATTTCTCCTGCTGATTTAGTTTTCAGAGCCTAATAAATGTTAATGTCGGATATGTTGAGAGAGACTTTTGTACAAAACACTGCTTTTAAAACCCTTGCCTTTGAAAATACTGATCTCAAATCACCACATACTAACACATAAGTCCAGCTATTACTGTATATCATCTAATTCTTACAGTGATAAATGTCTGAACAGCTTCTGGTATTAAGGCTGTCAGAAACTGGCTAAGACAATGATGCATGAATGAGGAAAATGTTCTTTAAAATGTTGCTCTGAAATGTAGGCTACTCACCCGATTATGCGTCTCTCCGGAATACTTGATTCTAATTGGTCAATTGTGCCGTCTAGAGATCCGCTGCATCATCCATGGCAACTCGTAAAAATGTGTCAGACCTCTTTTTCAGATAGTGGCGCAACTTTCAAGACTCTCGTATCACACTGTGGACTCTCGTCTCATTTCATACAAATGCAACTATTGTGTCTCAGTTATTTATTGTATTAAAAATGACTTCGGAGGACTTCAGTATTAATATTACGGTAATATTGTAGCGATTTTCTTCTTGTTTCTTGGCCGATTTTGTATCTTATATGTTTTCATAGCAGAAGCTTTAAGATAATAGACTAAACAGGTAAGATTATTATATAATTTTAACTAAAATCAATATTTCATGTCCATGTTTTTATTAATTTAGTGAGTAGATGTGAAATATTTGGCATAATGTATAGTCAGCCACAGTTATTATCGCAAAATAAACCTCGACAAGGTGATAAGGACTCCGACATGGAGCGCAATTTAGTTGTAGGTCTAAAATCCCATTCCAATTCAAATCCTCATTTGTTGCAGTTAGAGTCACCCGAAGCGACCGGATTCTGTGTCAAAGCGTGACCTCCGTGTCCTACATAAGCCAAGTTCAAACAAATCGACACTTCTCAGAACTTCTTAGTCTGCCACAGATATACACCCTTAACTTAACATTCCTTATTCATACACGGACATAACTCGCCGTTAATAATTCACACCAACATACTTGATTTGCGCAATCATTTTTAAGGGACCATTATCGCAAATTGGCCTTTCGAATTTATGAATCTAAAGGGACGGATCTAATGGGGAGAGACCTTCACCTCTCTACACCCTAAAGAGGAAGTGTCTGATGAGGAGAAGCTAATGGCTGCAGTACAGTCACCTCAGGGGCTGAAGACTGAAGTCAGAGGGTTGAGGTAATGGAACATACGCCTGCAGTAGCTGAATTATTCACTTGATCCACTGATGCAATATACACGAACACGCAATACACACACACACACTACTGGCTGTCTGGAGTGAGACTAAGTTTCTCTCTCTACTCTGATGAGCAACTTGCTGTCGTGTGCACATTTTCAAAGAGTCTCCCTGCGTTTTAACATCCCATTCTTCACTTTGATGTCTGCCATTTATCTCCCATTTGTTAGTTCCACAGATTGTCACCGTTCAACTCAACACGTTACTGGCTACATTTGGCCAATGACCAATCCAAATCTCCTGGCATGATTTTAAACAAAACACAACACCGTTACGGATTCCAGCACTCCTTCCTTCCCTCCCTCCCGCCTTCCTTCGCTCGCTCATGAAAAACAGATTAAGTTAATGAATTGATGGGCATCTTGCCTGTGCAAGCTGAGAGTTAGGCTATGCGGACAAATAAAGTAGCATTACAATACAAGAGCACAGACAGAGACAAAAGAGAGGCTGCATAGCTTCCCTATTGTTCGGCTGGGAGAGTATAGAAAGGCTTACAGACAGCTTGCCTCACGAGCCAAACGTGAAACAAAGGGGAACTTGTTGCCAGTGTTGAGAAGAAATTACAGTAGTGTCAGGATGCTTGTAGGGCTGTGGGGGGGACCAGACTCATAAACGCACAAACAGAGACATATTTACTGTAGCAAACATCTGAGTGCTGCTGACAGCTTGGACCGTTGGGGGATTATGGGGGTTCTCAAGGGAGTCTGAGTCTCGGAGAGCCATAGGAAGAGGATGAGGGTGGCTTGCTTTTATCATCCTTGATATAGATACCATAAAAGCGAGGAATATGTTAGTGGAGCAACCGTAGAACAACTCTCACACTCTCTGAAAACTGTCACTGAAGAAACAATCTCTTATATCACGTCACAATTTGTCATCTCCATAGAGCACTCATGAAATTTGCCCTCTGACCATTGGCATCATCGCTGAACCCCATCAGAAATCACGTGGGCACCAGGGGCTGGGGTCTTGCTATATCCTCTTAGTGCCTGCCCAGTCAGCAATTGCAATTTAATCTTCACTAGAAACTGTATAGTGTGCAAGTGTTCGCTGGGGAGTTTGGGGGGACTGGTGTGTGCCATGTGTGTGTTTCTAATGACAATGATGGGGGGTGATGAGACCTTCTGTTTTTAACTCCACCCTCCCTCTCGGCCCTGGCCGGCTTAATCCTGAGTCTAGGAGAGGGATTAGAGGGCACTCGACCATTCCAACATCTCACAACAGGCAACAATTCTTACCGCACACATCCAAGATTATGTATATAAGCAGTTTAGCGTATGATGGCTGTAGGAATATTATAATCTGCTGGGTGATAATGATCTTTTATACGCAATTAGATGATGCTGAAAACACAAGCATGTAAACATGTAGACAGACTGAATTTTTTTTCTTTTTTTTTGCCTTGGGAAAAGTCTTTCCTCTGCACTGTTTCTGATAAACTGACTGGTTTAGAGCAATTGCAGGGGTTATATTTGGACACTTAATCCTGACTTAAAATGTCTGAATGTCATTGAATTAAATGCTGAATATCAAATCAAGAGGCATCTGCAAACAAATGATGCTAGAGCTTTTCGCAGAGAAAAAACATTTTCGCAATAACCAGCTGTGACTTCAGTGGATGTATGAAGTCATTTTGTGTTTGCACAGGTGTCCTAGCAGATTTTTAAATGTGTCCAAAAACTTCAATGTACACTACCGTGTTTAAATTAATATTTTATACACCATGGGCACATTAAATGGATCAAAAGCGACAGAATATTGTTCTTTTGGATTTTCTATTCATCAAAGAATCCTGAAAAAAATGTGTCATGGTTTTCACAAAAATATTAAGCAGTTTTCAACATTGATAATAATAGGAAATGTTTATTGAGCACCAAATCAGCACATTAGAATGATTTCTGAAGGATTGTGACACTAAATATCGGAATAATGGGCTGCTGAAAATTCAGCTTTTTCAACAAAGGAACAAATTACATTTTTAATTATATAAAAATAGAAAACAGTTGTACTAATATTTCACAATATTGCTTTTATACTATATATCTGATGACATAAATGCAGCCTTGGTGAGTATATGTGAATTCTTTCCAAAACATTTAAAAATCTTACCGACCCCAAACTTTTGAACGGTATAGTGTATTCATTTACGTATTTCTGTCTTTACCTGATTCCTCTTTCCTCTCTGTAACGCTGACTGCCAGGCAGATCATTTGTCATGTCAATTTGTCTTTGTTTCAGCTGAGGAAAAATTGTTAATCTTGAGGATTAAGTAGTTGCAACAACTCTAACAACTGTGTGTGTGTGTATGTGGGAGAGGAGGGGGAGGTAGAGTGAGAATATGGAGAAAATTCCTCAGCTTTCTTATTGAAACAAACTATACACACACGTGTATAGCTGATTCACTTGAACAACAACAGCATATTTGACATTTTTGATATTGCAAACATGACAAATGGCTTGATAACTGAAATAAACAAATTTGTGGCATCATATGAAATTATTTTTCAAGTGCAAACGCTCTCATAATCTTCCAATGTCTCTTATTGTCTGTCTCTTATGTCTGATAATTTGTATTTGTGGGAGGAGGAAATGGGTTCGGGGGGGTAGGGGGAAACACAGCTACATATGTAGGGGATATAAGCCTTTATGTCTGTGGTATTATGTCTGGTTTAACGTATGCCTCAAAACCACACACACTTTTGTCTGATTCTGTATGCTGTCTGAGCTCAAAAACATATTTTTTTACACACTCACACACTCATTCGCGCAAGCACGCAGAGACACAGACAAATACACATTAGCACACTCCAACTGACTCATTCAATACATAGAGAAACTGAATGCTGAAAAGTGAAATTTCTTTGACAGTCAGTCTGGCTCCTTTATCCTCATCTGAAAAACACGGGTGAAATATGTGCTCTTTAGAGAAGACTATATGTTTGAACTTAATAGGTCATGTGACTTGAAGTGCATTTCCCCCCTCATCTGTTTGCTTCCTCCAAACAAGGGTTAGGCTGTTGTATTTTCTATTGTGTAATTTTTTATATTCTATGCAATGCCTTCGGTCTGGATGCTTGATTCTTAAAAGGACAGTTCACCCAAACAACCATGAGTAAATTATAAAAAAAAAATCCTGCCATGATTGACTCTTTCATACAATGATAATGGATGGAGAATGGGGTGGTCAAGCTTCAAAAAGGACATAAAAAGCACCATAAATCCATCATAAATGTAGTCTGAACTACTTGTGCACTATATTCCATGTCATAATTATGGGGACAGCCGTAGACCCATTCACTTTCACTGTATGGAAAAGAGCAGCTTCTCTTTTTGCATTTTATTTTAAAAAAGAATCAAGAAAGCCATACACTGTAAAACAGTCACATTTACTTTATGAAACTAATTCATTTTACTCAAATATTACTTAAAGTTCACTGTATTAGGGAAAAGTTTATGTGAACTTAATACCTTATAATATTAAGCAACCAAATTAAATGGAATGGGTCACAGCTGATTTCTAATTCCCAGCATGCTTTGCTTCTGACAGTTAAAGGAGAGTAAATGTTAAAATTAAGAGTTATTTTATGTATTTTGCTCAAGAGTAATATAAAGGGGTAGTGATCTGTTAGTGTTCGTTTAATGTTGTTTTTTGGAATTTAAAAGGGTTTCTGATATGCCTGAGTTTGGTGTAGAATAGAGCCTGTGGTTAGGTCGAGGATTGGCCCAATACCATTAAAAATATGTGTTGCTTTATTTAAAAAGGAATAGCTGTGCACAGGACAACAACTGTCTCTTTGTTAATTACTTTAGTACATGCAGGTGTGCTTGTGCTGTTACTAACTAAGTTAACAGCAAAATATTTGAGTTAACTTAAAGATTTTGATTTTAATAGTTTTATGCAATTTAATTAAGTTTCAGCTACAGAAAGTATAGGTGGAATTATATTTTAATATTATGTGGACCCAAATGGAGTGATTTCATAGTACTCATAAATATTAGTTTTTAAACTTAAATGGTTTAAGGCAATGGGTTTCCTCAAATGGTTTGAGTTAAGGCAAGCTCACACTACAGAACTATGAGACTACATGAGTCGTCATGGTGCTCACACTATACAACTTTTTTCAAAGTTTTCCTGTCGTCTGTCATCGTCTTGTCTTAGCAGCACTCATACTACACAACACAATGGCGATAAGGTGTACAAACTACACCTCATACTCGCTGCCCAAGTAATATGTGCATAAAAAATATGAGACAAAAAAAGAAAATTGGGCAGAAATACACACGGGCTGGCTGTCCATATCTGTTCAGCAAAAACTGATGGTAAATAAAATATAATGTTAAATATAGAGCAAGGATAAAAATATATTTCTTGTTAATTTATTAGTGTAAACAATTATTATCAAATTTGTCACCTTGCATTCTTGTACATCAAGGTACATGAGCAGTTTGCCATGTTGTTTCATCGCTCTCACTAAGATCACGTGGCGATAATATCAAACAGGTTTGAAAATATTGCAGCATCTTTGACTGCTCGAGACCGGCTCAGATCACGTTGCTGACCTTCTCATATTTGACGAGCATCAGCGACCCCAACGAGCACCGATTTGGCCACGATCCGGGGGTTTTGTCGCAGATCTTAGAAAAATCCAGCCAAAAGTCATGTAGTGTGAGCCTGCCTTAACCTGTTGGGTTTAACAGTGTACAGGTTGTTAAAGATATGTGAATTCTATTTATTTATTTATTTAGTCCTTTAATTGTTATTGCCTACTGTTTCTAGCTAAAATTACCCTAAACAACCCATATCACCTCCTTATCTGTGGACAAACTCTACATTTCTCTGTTTGGTTTCTCTTTTATATTCCACATCTTTGTTATGCTTTCTCCCCGACTCACTCTGTCCTTTCTCCCTCCACACTCTCACATGTTCCCCATCTCTCTCTCTCTCTCTCTCTACCCCCCCCCCCCCCCCCCCTCTCTGTGAATGGAATGATGGCTGTAATAGTGGGATGTAGGTCATCAGGGCAGCTTGGCTGGCTCGTGTCTAGACTCAGTCTTCAGGGCATGAAGTCACAGAATTGTGCACATTGACCAGCACAGTCAAAACTCTGCTGCTAACTGTGCTCACACACACTAGCACGCAGAAGAGTAAAATATCTGACGAGCCTTCATGCAAACAGCTTGAAGTGTCTGATTTGCCAAAATGTCATTAAAATGCCATGTGATATTTACATTAGGGTGCGGTATCCTGCGGTCTTAATCATTAACAGCTTAGAAAACAGCCATTGAAATTTGCTATGCTGGCAAATATGCATGCCAGATTTGTTGACGGTTTCTGTGCAGTTTTGAACACACACACCCTCCTCTGATGCCCCAGGTGAGATGCACATGAGCATTTGTAATATGCTTGTGTATCTCTTAAACGCACTTAACAATCACACTAACATTGACAGCGCAGCCGAAATGTACGCAAACTTCTCATCTGTATTTGATTTTAATTGTGGTCAAAAAAGGTTAAATATGGGCTGGGAAAACAAAACATATAGGCTAAGTATAACAGAGCTGCCATGAATGAGGTAAATGAGGTGGGTAAGCCCATTCTCAATAAGCATTAATAGCTAACTGACTGTTTGGTTTAAATCCATCATCACTAGCTTAGATAGCTCCATCCATTATTGTCATCATGCTCTGTCCGTCAATGCTTGTCACACCTAATATCAGTCTGTAAACTCAGTCAGTGCAGTTAGCGCATGCAACATGTATTCTCTTCACCCACAAAATAATCTGCGGACAGCGAGTGTACAATAGCGCTCATATTCACAGCTAATATTCAGTGAGTGTAGGTGAAATCTGGTGGCCCAATCTGCCTAGCAACGCTGGCTAGTTTCTAACTGTAACACTTAAGTATTAATTTATGCAAAGGATAAAACTGTACATAACTTAAAGCATGTCTGTTGGGTCAGGTTTTGCATTGGTTACGGGGACCAAATGTTCTCACGAGGACAGTAAAACCTGAAATCATCTCAAATGTTGGGATCAGCCAAAAGTTTTCACAAGAAAACCAGCTTCATAATCATACCAAATAATCAAATGATCTCGAATCACAAATATTCTTTATTGTTAAAAATATGTGATGAGTAGAAAATGTGATTGATGGACTTCAAAAGTTGATTTTCATGTGTTATCCACCTATCACCTATCACCTATGTTCAATCTTCCTCCCAACTCTCGCTTTCTCACTTGCTCCCTCACTCTTTCTCGTCTCTCATGGGTTGAGATGGTAAAAGCTACAGTCTGGCATACTTTACGATATTTTATTCATGGCTATCAGACACTGTTTTTTACACTAATGGAAAAACCCTAAGTGACCTTTCACCCTCTTACTGCAGCATAACCAAGAAATGACAAGGTCCAACATGTCCACATCAATTTGCATCTATCCGTGTATAAAATATAAAAGATCACATAATGTCTCATGATTCCATGCCTTTTATAACCTGGTGTTGACCACATTGTTAAAGGAGCGTCTGACTTGGCACAGTGCCGAAACCATGACTCAAATGCAAATGTTATAGAGAAACAGCTGAAGGGAAAAAAGCCCTCCATGACCTGTCAAAGCACATTAACACACTAGGACTGCATGCTGCATGTTTCTTTGAGACAAATTCTCCTGTAATTTTCTATCTGTATGTTGATTATTTAATATTTCCATTCCATCTGAGTGCACACATCAGTGATGATAACTAAGCAATTTCACACATAACTTTTTCACATGACTTTGTGCAAAATGCTTTTTGTTTTGTTTTGTATTTCATATGCTGTCTGTGATCAACTCAAAATTCCTTATACACTCACATTCTTTAAAAGGAAGTCTGGCTGCTTGTCTCAAACTCCCTGCCCTTCCCTGCTGCCACCTTCTTAGGCTCCACCTTCTCAGGGGAACCCCCGGGCGGTGCTGTCAGGTCCCATCATGCAACTCCTACGGTAACGCAGTTGCCGGGTAGCTAGCCGTTAGCGGATCCGTGTGTAGGTTTAGAGCTTAGCTGTTAGCGCCAGGTTTAATTATAGATTACAATGAGCTACGAGCATCCACTCTCTTTTGCAGCAGGCATGCTTGGTCATGCATGCAAAGCCTAGAGCAAAAATGACACTGTTGTAAAATTCGTAAGGAGGAGGAAGTATAAAAACTAGAACCTTATATGTCCAGTCTGATTAATACCCACATAAATTACTATACCTGACTCATTTGTTCTTAATATAGCAATAATCACTGCTGGGTATTACTTACAAATTGTAGTCGATTACTGATTCTGACTACTGATTACTTTTAGATTACTCATTTATCACATTGATTTGAATAGGATAATCTTGATATAAAAATACAAAGAGAAAGACAGTATATTATGAACATGAAGTGCATTAAATATTACATTACATCAGGGTTTCCCAGACTGGGGTTCATGAGTTTAATGAAAAGCTATTAAATAATTAAATCATAATTTTTTTTTATTAAATTAAATGATTTCAAAATAAAAACAAAGATGAAATATGTTATCTGACCATGTGACCATTAACCGACATCAGATAACTGTGAACTTAATTTTATTATTTATTGTCATTATTACTGACTTAATTTTATTATTGAAAGCAGTAGGCTTTTTTTGGAAAAAGTAGTAGGGAGAATCAGTGAATTATGAATAATTGACTACCATTGTGAAAATAACATATCATGTAATCAATAAAAAAGTAACTGTAGTCTAATTAAAGTGTAATATAATCTAATTACAAGTACTTAATATTTGGAATCTGATTATGTTATCTACAGTATATTGCATGTAATCAGTTACCCATCACTGACTATAATTATATAACAGGTTGCATTAAAGCCTTCACATTATCACCATCTATCATTAGTATGACCAAATCCAGGACTAAGCATGATGATTTTTCCACAAATCACCCTTTATAAGTCATTAAAGGGATAGTTCACCCAAAAATGAATCTTCTGTCAATATTTACCCACCCTCACATCGATCCAAACCTGTATGACTGTAAAATCTTCTGTGGAACATTGAATTGCTCCCTCACGACGAGCCGCTGGGCTGGCACACTGACGGCTATTACATTTTTAACCCCAATGACTTTCATTGTATGGACAAAAACTGTTTTTCAAAATCATTTTTCCTCTTATTTTGTGTTCCACAGAAGAATAAAAGCAATACAGGTTTGGGACGACATGAGGGTGAGTAATGATGACAGAATTATCATTTTTAACGAGCACACTCTCACAATTCATTAGGCTACAGGATATTCATCCATCCATATCCTGTCCCGCTCTGTTTAGTCTTCCTGTATCCATAAAATGTAAGCCTGTCACTCTCACATTTGCCCTTTTGATTTACCCTCTTACACTCCTGCTTGAACCCCCCATCCCCAAGTCCTCCATTAAACTTTAAGAACTAAGCAGACTATGCATATTTCATTTGGCATTTTGCAAACAAAGGCTAAATAAAATATAGATAAAAACAAAGGTCTGAACCCAGCGTGTGTAAGCGCATCCCTCGTCCCCTCCCTATCTTGTCTCTATCCCCCTATCTTTATCAGCAGATGGGTAATGTGGGGTTCAGAGGTAGTCGTCCGGCGCTGTTCGAGCTGGGGAACATTGAATTGCTCCCTCACGACGAGCCGCTGGGCTGCCACACTGACGGCTATTACATGCATCAGCCATTGTACGCCATTATTTCTGAGATGCATTTATATAATTTGTCTGTCCATTAATAGACAATAACACACAGGCCTTAGCAGAGCAAATCATATAATCACTGTGTAGAAAAGAGTTTCCATTATGTTTCAGAGAGATGAAAAGCAGAAAAAGAAAGACAGGGGGAGGGTGTCATATTGCTCTCATCTTGCATCGAGTATAAAACAGCTACTGTATTTACAAAACTAACCGTTAATAATTCAGGTCATGATTTTTTCATGCATTTAGGTATCTACAGCTAATTATAAAACACTTCAGCTGTGAAAAGCATGCTATAGATTTTATTCTCAAATTTAACAGTTAAAAACAGATGAGATGGGTGATACAACTTAATTTCTTTTCGGCCTGATTCCATTATCACTGATTTTTTTTTTAAATTTCATAATTAATTATGGCCTCTAAACATTAAAAATACTTTATTGACAAATAGGCCTAAGCCGCAAATTATCTAGTGTCAATTTATGTTTTCCATTTACCACAATTATATAACATGATCAGTAATTTTTCAGCTTATACACTACAAAAACCTACTGTATGCTTAGTGCACTTCTGCTCATATTCTGAACAGTAGAAGAATAGTTAGAGAAGATGCTTCAAGAGCATAGAGAATTATTATAATTAATTATAAAGCATACAAATTAAACAAAGAAAACATTAAAACACTGGATAAAAAGATGAGAAACAATGCACTAACGTTTTAGAAAAAGAAAGATAAGAAAGAATTGATGCAGATAATCCAGTCTGCTGAGAACTGACCCACTTGATCTGAAAAAGGCTGAGCATCTGTAAAATGAACCGCTTAGCAACAATTTAAAAAGTTAACGCTGAATAAAATACGACAATGAAAATGAAATGAATATAAGATGGACTGATGGACAGATATATGCAAAGGCAGGACAAAAACATGCCCATTCTGAGAAACTCATAGCGCTCAGTGATGCTAAAACTACAGTCTACGTGTGACTCAGACACCAAACTGATCAGAATCATGAATGACCTTCATTCCCTCTGTCTGATGGACAAGACTGAACATGTCAAAGAGGCCCACAGCAAAGACACACGGACAGCAAACAACACCAATTCAGTCATGTTTCTCCAAGGCAGCGTGTGCTCACGTGATCGTAGATACTGTAACAATAGTGCATATAACTGTTGGTCAATAATTAATGGCTGATGTCAAATGTTAAAGACCAAGCATTTCATTTGTTTTGCAGACTGATGCTCTCCTTACTGAACCCACAAGGGACCTTCCAGCTATAAGATGTAAACTACTTTCTGTAATTATGGCTCTCTTTATTATAGATGTCCTTAGAAATGATGAAAACCAAATCTCTGACATAATGGTCGACAATACTGCTTCCTTCTGATTGTTAGCAGTCGTTTGAAGCACTCGACCAGACAACCTCTTCAATCAGGAGGGAATATATTGTGAGAAAAAGCATTAATGTAGTTGAAGTCTATTGTTTTTCTCTTACAAAAAATCAATTTCTCTCATCCTCCTTATTGACAAAAATATTTTTACACAACCAAAGGAAGGTTACTCTCTCATAGCTTCACCATCGTTTCAGCAATATTTTTCAGATGTTTCTCCTAAAATAAAATGAAAGTGCGGTTAATTTTCTGAAAAAAATAGCTTACTGTAATCACACACTTTATTCAGATGCCTTCTGAAACTAGAACTGATCTTTTTCTCAGTAAAAAGCACGAGAATTAAGCTAAATCTGACATCTCTTTTGTGTTTTTTTTTTCTCTATGGGCAGTCATGATACATACTTTGTCTGAGTTAACTTTATTTAAAAGTCATTGTACAAATATAGAAGTAACTCATTAGAGCGTGCCTCAAACTCCAATGCGAGACGACTTGGTTTTAACAAATAAACACTGCAAATGGTTAATGCCACAGGACATTTGTGCAACTGGAGTGGAGTGTTTTTACTAGAAATGTGTAGTGTTTGCAAAGCTTGGCTTTTAACAGAGCAAAGCTTGTGTTTTAATGGAGAGTCAGGGGCACAACAGCATTGATGGAGGAGCGTGCGTGTGTGTGTGTGTGTGTGTGTGTGTGTGTGTGTGTGTGTGTGTGTGTGTGTGTGTGTGTGTGTGTGTGTGTGTGTGTGTGTGTGTGTGTGTTTGTTGTGGGGGTGAGGGGGGGGGGGAGTGGGTGTGGCTCTGCCTCTCACTGTCATCCAGATCATGATTATTATGTTGGCAGGATCTAAAAGATTAGACACATCAATAGTTTATGACTCTGTAGAGAGTCTCACTCAATTCCCACATCTATAAATTACTAAACAGGGGGATTTACATCTCTGTTTCTCAACTTCTATATCTCTGTTCTTTTTCTTTCTTTTCTTCTCTGTTCTTTGCTTTTGTGCCTTTATTTTTTAAAACTAATGTTCCAATGAACCATTGAAACTTTAAAAAAATGATATTTAACCTTTCTGTAGGGCCACTCCGTTACTTTCAATGTAGTTATCGGTCCTCTTTTAGGCAGGAAAAAAACATATCATTGTAAAAATGTAAGCACCTAAAAAGAAAGACATAATTAATATATGTGGTCTGCCGATACACATGAATAATGCAGCTTTTATATTCAAGAAAATTACAAACTATACCCATCGGGAGAGAATGGAGGGGAATCATTAACTGCAAACTAGAACCTTTGCAAAAAAATCCAGCAAATTTTTAATAATTTATCCACATAAACAAATAACACATGAATAAAGAACAATTTTAAAAGAAAACTATTCTGCCACCCAAGCCACAGAAGCTGTGCTCACTTCACTTTCTGTGTAACTTTTTGCATTTTGGAGAAAAAAAGGTGGAAATAAAAAAAAAAAAAAAATATATATATATATATATATATATATATATATATATATATATATAAACAAAGTTTAGATTGAGCATTATTCAAATGAAAATAGTTAACTTTGCCTTTCTAAGTTTGCTAGAGTTTTTTTTCCCCGTTATGTTTAAGTTCCCTTTTGTCAGAGATCTATTGTATAGGCCTTTTTAAAGTTTATTTAGATAGGGACAGATACAAATAACATAGATAAACTTTGACAGTAATCTGATGCATGTATCATAATGTGTCTAGCTATAGCTAATTTACAACATTTGTCCCTAGAAGGGCTTTTTTGGTTAAATATAATAAAGTTAAAAATGTAGTACAATAGGAACAAAATAAAGCATTAAGTATTAAAAATAATATTAATAATAATAATACAAAATAATAATAATAATAATAAAAGTATACAGGAAAGGCAAAGTCAGAAAGACTAGATATGAGAACAACACTGTTCTTGAATTAACCACAATTTGGTTTGTTTTTTGAAGATGTCTAATGTCGGGATACATTTCAGATGATCTGGCAGAGAATTCCATAATTTTGCCCCTTTCACTGAAACAGCAGCCTGAGCAAATGATGTTCTACAGAAAGGGATGTTACAGTTGACTTTAAAAGCAGATCTGGTCGGTCTAGTACTTTGCTGTCTTGTTATTATTTTGCAAAGCGGTAATGGAGCAGCATCATGTAAACATTTGAAGACCAGTTTAACCAGGTGCAAAGAAATAAAATTAACAAAACTAAGAATCTTATATTTACTTTGAATTTGGCAGTGATGGTACCTTATTCTCCTCTTATCCAAAACTTTCAAGGCCCTGTTGTAAAGACACTCTATAGTTTTGACTGATGACTGATGAGCTTGAGACCATGTGGTTATGCCATAAGATATATGTGAAAGAATCATAGAATTTAAAAAAGTAAAAGCACAGTCAAGAGTCAGACAGTTTCTTATCAGCATGAAACAGCTCAAATTGACCCTAATGGTTTTACAGATTTTCTTGATGTGACTTTTAAAATTCAACTGATAATCTATATTTATTCCGAGATACTTCACTTCAGGTACTTGTTCAATAAGTTCACCATTAATTTTTATGTTCAAGAGTTCTGTTGAGGGTAATTTTCGAATAGAAAAGCAGACAGAGTTTGTTTTTTTTATATTTAAAGTTAGACGGGATGAGGCCAGCCACGATGATATTCTTTCTAAATTTAACATTAAGTTTGTCAGCCACAGAAATACAGGTGTCAGCAGATGCATACACCACTGTGTCATCTGCATACATTAATAGACCTATATCTGGACATACTACATCCGGCAAGTCATTAATATATAAACTGAAGAGTATTGGTCCCAAGACCGTGCCCTGAGGAATGCCTGTTTTAATTTTAAAGACTAAATCTATCAGTGTTTGAGTCTTCCTCCTTCTTCCTCCTCTTCCTCCTCCTTCTTCCTCCTTCTTCCTCCTCCTCCAGAAGGAGGTAATGATATTACCTCCTTCTGAGGTAATATCATTGTAAACTTTAGTATGCTGTGGGAAATTTTCATTCAACTCATATCTGTTTAGAAGAGATTTTAGCTTAGGCATTGACATTACAGAACATGAACGAGTACAGTATATAAACACGAACAGGAGCCCAGGAAAACATCTGCTTATTAGATTTTTCCAACCTCTAGAAAAATAGCAATCTGAAAATGATGGGATTATATGATAAGAAATACAAGTCTGAGATCGACGGTAATCCATCACTTTGAAGCCGGACCCATTAGTGTAAATAACTGGATGAGATATGCAATACAAGACAATAAAGCACTATTCTGAAAACAACACTGATTTGCTGAGATTTTGATCTAAAGCTAACAGAAAGAACTCACTTTGTAGAATGCTCCTAAAGAATTTAAGAGCGCAACATCTTTCACTGTGGTTTATTAATTTTGCCTATAGGTGTGTGTGATGTGGCTGTTGGTACAGGTTGGGTCATCCTCTCTTCACATCCGCCTGGTTGTGATGAATGGCGGTTACATTAGAGTCAGCCTCACACACAACCTTGATATCCTGCTGTGTCTCGGACACACGGGAAATCAAGGGCATTCATCAGCTGCAGTTAAACACACTGTCAATTATGTGCGGTAGTATGTGGGTGTGTATTTGGGAGGGCGGGGGAAGGGTGTGGAAATACATCCTGCGGCGCTGATACTGGAACGCCCATGGAGATGCAGTTACTAACTGGAAATGACCAACCGAGTTGTAACACACATTACACTTGATTAAATACATTAGCAATATCCAAGTTTTGGTGTAGGTTTGTCTTCTGTGCATTTGAAAATAATAAAGTAAAACAAAATAAATAAAATCAGTCCAAACAGGTCCAAAAGCACAAATGTACAGAATTCAGTCTTTAAACACACAGACATAATCCTGGTAATTTCTGAACTATTATAATAGGCAAATTTTTTAATATTTATTTAAGAACTCTTCATTGTCTAGCAAGATTCATACTTGTATACAAGATGCATCTTACAGTAAACATTTGAAGTGGATTAAAACCTTTCATCAAAGTTGTACATGAATTTTGAACAATACCCGTTCTTGTCTTGGGACAACTTTGATGAACTTTTTTGATCCACTTCAAATGTTGACTACTGTATATTTTTCAGGGTCATTTCCTCTTTTTAACCTTCAGTACCCCTCCCAAAAACCCACATAATTCAAACAAATATAGTGTTTTATTTTTATGCCTGGGAGTCATGGGATGGCTGGTTATCAATGAGGTGTCCCATTATCTTCATACTGAGCTTTGGGTAATTGCCTCTGAAAACATGATGATCTCTCATTGTACTTATCTAAAATGATGTATTTAGATAAGTTGCCTTAAGGAAACTATACACAGTTATTTCCATTTACAACACAGTCATTGAAAAGAGCTAATTAAAACAGACTATGAAAAAATTAACAATGTTTTGCTTTTGTCAAGACTTTTCTTAACAACTCTACACAGAAATCATGCTATAAGAACAGCAGTCTGAAAAACGATAGAAGATTGCTGACTTCTGTCAGTATCTAAGAGTGTTTAATACTTTTTAAAATGACTAAAATAGAGTGATATGATAACTGAATAATGATAAAATGCTGTCACCACTTTATATATTTATATAAACAGACACATACTCATGCCTGCAGTTCCAGTATGAACAATGAAGACAGATACTTTGAGTGTTATTAAAAAGGTTATTATGAATGCCAACTGTACACTGTTAAAAACACTATAAGAGCTATACCATCTAACCCTGACATTTTGCTTTGTGGGTTTAACTTAATTTATCTAGGTTGATTCAGTGATTTTAAATATTATTTTGACTTATTTTTAACCACATTTTTGTGTTAACATTAGTTAACAACAATAGGTAACTAACTAACAATGAACAATACTTGTACAGCATTTATCAACCTTAATGTTAATTTCAACATTACTAAAACAATTTTAAAATTGATAAAAATTGTATATGTTAACATTGTTAATGTTAGTTAATAAAATGTTCATGTTAGTTCACTGTGCATTAACTTAAGCTTAAGAACTGCTGTAAAAATGTTCTGCTCATTATTAGTTCATGTTAGATCATGCATTGAGACCTTATTGTAAATTGTTACCAAAACCACTACAAATTATTATTATTTTTTTCATATTCTGGCCAAATTTTGTTTTTCTTCTTTTGAGAGGTGATCTAAATTTCTGCATCTTGAAACAGATGAAAAATTGACAGGCCTTCTGTTTTGACCTCCAGGTCCTCGTGCCATGTGACAGAAAAAATATGAATTGTAGCTAGAGAGCAGACATAATGTGTGAGGCATCATATGGTACACACACACACACATACATACACACACACACACACACACACACACACACACACACACACACACACACACACACACACACACACACACAGAGAGACAGGGGAGAACATATTTGTAGCTATATATGTCTTGATATAATTGAGCATATAATGGATCCTCAGAGCTTTCCTACAGCCAGAGGCCTTTCTATTAAACTCCAATGATTCACACTTATCAGTATGAATGCTTTGTTTGCACCCAGCCATCATTTCATCCCTCATTCCTCCACCTCCATCCATCCATTTTTTCCCTGAGCCTCTCCAGTGTAAACACTCACTTGTCTTTTCACAGGAGCACAGTCATTACAACATTTATAATTTTTTCATTATACCACCATTTACCAATTACCCACAGCACATGTTCCCTGCTCTAGATGTCATTAACCTCTCCCGAAACTCTCTTCTCGCCCCGTTCCTCAGACTCTCGCTCCGTAAGGAGAAGGCTGAGTGTGCCGATCTGCTGGACTGATACAGGAAGAGTCTTAGTGAAATCATCAGAGTGCTCCTCGGTTCTGCAGCTCCTAATTGCTGTGTGCCACAGGGTCCTTATGAAGCAATCAAGCAGGCAATCTCAGAAGACGCCTGTGCCGTAACACGTTAACAATCCTTCCCCATCCTCTCTCGCTCTCTCTTTCCTTCACCTCTTAGTGGAGCTGGGCTACCCCAGGTCCCAGCTGCAATTAATGACCTTGCTTGGGACCGAGCTAATAAAATACAAGCATGTTTAATGACAGAAAGAGACAATGGAGAACACTAGAAATTTTCAAGTTTCCTTAATGGACAATCAAATAAACCAACAAGGTAATAATCCACAGACATCCCAAACATACTCTAGGGCGAATTCACTACCCTTATGAAAAAGAAATAGCCTTACGTAATTTTCAAGTATATTTTTAAGTATACTTTATGTGGTAAGTATACTAATATCAATGTGTACTTGAAGTAAACTTGTAAGTGTACTATTTCAATACTGCTTGGGACTAAATTGGCCCACTATTAGTAAATAAAAGTATACTTTTAAGTGTACTATGAGTGTAACAGTAGTAAACTTTAAGTACACAACTATAGGTTTCTCATTTGTAATGCATCTGTACTACAAGTGAACTTATAAGTATACTAGTAGTTTACTATTTTAGTAAGTAGTACATTTTTTAGTTTATGAAAGTACACACTGAAGTGTACTCTCAGTAAACTACTAGTTTAGTAGTTTATACTGCAAGTATACTTGTAACTTTTCTTTAAGTGAAAATAACATTATACTTATAATTTACTATTTATATATTATTTTTGCACTTGCAGTATACTATGTTCAAATGTATTTTTTATACTTGAAAAATACCTCTAACTGTAGGCTACTTGTAATTTAAAATTTTTTTGCATAGCTTCATGCATTCTTTTTTATCAACACTTTTCATAATTTTTTTTATTATTATTTCATAAATAATTGTTTATTTCAGAAATAAAGGCTACATTTTAAACAAAAACGTTGAGAAAATCAAATTTTTGTCAAAGACTAAGCCTTGATCAGATTAAAGGTGCAGTGTGTGATTTTTAGCAGCATCTAGTGGTGAGGTTACGAATTGCAACCAACAAAAGTTACGGTGGCCGACAGGAAAATATGTCATCGTCTGAGACAGCAGAGAGTAGCCAGTTCAGCAATGAGGTTTCTTTACAAGGATAAATTAAGAAATTATGTTTACTTAGTTATTCAGTAAAACTATATGTTATTGCGAATATTATTTTTACTTGTTCATCATTGTGTCAGTGTTTTATTCGCTGAACTAAGCTTGCTTCCTTGCATGAAGAGCAACATAGTAACGAAACATTTGTCCGTTTAGGGCTACTGTAGAAACATGTCGGTGCATTTCAATTTAAGGGGACCCGCTGTGTATGTAGATAGAAACTGCTCATGATTCTAAGGTAATGCATACCTTACCTACATACCTTAATGAATAGAACGGTTCATTAAGTAAGGTCTTTATACACCACTGAAAACGTGTTTTTCAAGGTAGTGAGGAAACGCGCTCTGTAGCGTTGTTTGTTCGCTGTCGGCTACGGTGGAAACATGACGACACAATATGTCGACCTCCATAGAAGGGGGTGCCTGCGGTTATGGAGATATAAATGTCTCATTCTAAGGTAATAAAAACATAACGGTTCATTATGCAAGGTCTTTATACACCACTGAAAACATAGTTATGGATCTTATATTGCATTTCTGTCAATAGATCCTCAGAAATATTACACAATGCACCTTTAAGACCGATGATCAATCAAAACACCGATGGAGTAGATCGAGTCCAAAAACCCCAAAGCTTAACAGTTCACAGTTTAATGTTTTTGATGATCACGTTATTTTACATTTGAGTGAGCAATCCTCTATCACTTGTTTCAGCTATTTCTTCTCCTGTGTCTTGATCCGGAGATTCTGTACTAGAAGATGTGTCATAGCGCCCCCTACAGTATAACAGTGAAAACATGGATAGCTGGAAAATTCAGTCAATGGTGGGGAAAGAATAAAGTAGAATTAAAGTAAATTCCTATGTACACTTTCAGTGGACTAGCCTACACAAAAATTCAGATACGCGAATTTAGAAATATATCTGTTTTATATCAATATTCTAATCAATGTTCAAACAATGTAAGTTTCGTAAGACTGTATGAAAAACTGTAAAAAAAAAGTATATTTAATAGGCTACTCGATCAAAAGAGTTAACACAACTACAAGCCAAGTATACTTTGAATACTTAATTATACTTTTAAGTATATCTCGATCAAAAGATTGAGTACAAGTACAAGCCAAATATACTTGGACTTTTCTCTCAGTATAAGTCAAGTACACTTAAGTGTAATTTTAAGTATATTTCTGAGAAGTACATAAAGTATATTTTTGAGAAGTATATAAAATGTAGACTGAAAGTATACTTTCTTATTTTTAGTTTAAAAGAAGTATACTAATAGAACACTTGAATAAACTTCTTTTTCGTAAGGGTAAACAAGTGGGCCACTTTTGTGTGAGGTGTTTCAACAAAAAAGGCTCAGAACTGGTGGTAAATGGATTTTCATTTTAAAAAGACAACTGTATATTTTCTTTTAATCATGGCAGCAGTAATTCATCAAACAATGATCAAATAATGAAATATAGTGGTATCACTGGGCATATATCCAGACATGTGTTGTATAAGAACGAAGTTTCTGTATTATAAAGATCCAGTTCAGGTACCAGGATCATAGTGGTGGAGTGATGATGAGACTCACACTTGAGTTGCACCTAAAGGGACAGTTCTCTCAAAATGACCCATTGACTTTTACTGTGTAAACAAAAACAGTTCAAACATTCTTCAAAATATCTTCTTATAAACTTAACACATTTGGAACCATCCCTTTAAGTCACAAAAACATATTAAAATTAGACTCATAGTTAATCATCAAGACTAGAATTCAAACTATATATATAGTTTGAATTCTAGTCTTGATGATTACTTATGTTTCTGTATATATATATATATATATATATATATATATATATATATACAGTATCCCACGAAAGCCTCACCCCCATCAAAGTACACCCCTCACATTTCAGCAAACATTTTGGACAATTAGGGACTATAGAAATGAAACTTGGATATATTTTAAAGTAGTCAATGTGCTGCTTGTATTAGCAGTATATTTACTGTCCTCTAAAAATAACTCAACATATATTTACTGTCCTCTAAAAATAACTCAACATACAGCCATTATTGTCAAAATAGCTGGCAACAAAAGTGAGTACACCCTAAGTGATAATAGCTGTACGTCGTTTAACCACGCAAAGCCACATGTCCTATTCATCATGTTCATGTTCTTGTCTGATTGACAGGACCATAGAAATGTGTGTATCTTGTATTAGAGCAGTTACAATTTTTGCTTTGAGTACAGTTCTCTCATACTGACCTCATACTCTCATACTGATGTTCAACATGGCACCTCATGGCAAAGAACTCTCTAAGGATTTGAGAATTAGAATTGTTGCTCTCCACAAAGATGGCCTAGGCGGTTAGAAGATTCGTAACACCCTGAAACTGAGTTACAGTACAGGCCAGGGTCATACAGAGGTTTTCCAAGATGGGTTCGTGCCTCGCAAGGGTCAATCAAAGAAGTTGAGTCCTCGTGCTGGAGAAGGTGGAGAAGCGCCATGTGTCTAACATCCAGCAGCTCCGTGATGTCATTATGGAAGAGGGTCCCAGCAACAACCTGTGCAGCTCTGGTGAATTCCATGACTAGGAGGATTAAGGCAGTGCTAGATAACAATGATGCTCACACAAAATATTGACACTTCTGACACAGTTTTGACATGTTCACTTAGGGTGTACTCATTTGGAAACTAAACAAAACACTGTTTTGATTTAGATGGGCAAATGCTTAAGAGTCAATGATTGGATCATTATTTCAGTGATTATTGTGTTTCTAGCATGTTATATGTTTGGCAGCAGTTCTTCTAACCCCAATTGATTCATGTCTTGATGTGAATAACATCACAACATTTATATCAATTTTTAGTCAAGATCATGTATTGACAATGCAAGAGTCAAGCACTGTGTAAAAATCTACTCCAGCACATCCCAAAGACTTTCCATGCACACATACATAAAAATCAGATCATAGAGTCAGGGGTCAGCTGATTGATTATAACATTTAACAGACATTTAAGTATACAGACATTTATACAGACATCTAACATTTAATTATAGTTAAAGGCCCAATTCCAAGAACAGTCTCTAAAATCAAATAACGAGCTAAAAACCTGCAATGACCCCAAATCATACACATCTTCCTCGTCTTCTGTGTGAAATTGGCTCTGTGGGACAGGTAACACAGAGTTCAGAGCTGTGTTAGGTGTCGGACAGCCACTCCCTCAGCCGGCAGGGCGTGAGAACAGACCAGCTGCACTCCACACCGAGCCCAATCAAACCCAAACACCAGCCTAGAATTTCATCTGCCTCTTGTTTTGGACCATAAATTTGGCAGCGCCGGCGTCTCCGTGAGGGAAACCACTCTTTTGTTCACTCCTATCACTCACATTGTGCTTTTCTCGTCTCATTGTCAGCTGAAAATGTAGACTAGAGAAGTTCTGTATCGCTCACTATTCCGTTTATGAAGTGCCTGTTTTAAAAGATTCCCTCACATGCAGCACAAAGGCGGCTTTGTGGCATCTATGTGAAGACGCGTCTTTTTACTGCCAACATGTTTTGATGGTGGCGTATGCATGAGCCAGAGTCAGACGACACCCCTGGGAGTCCCCAAACTGAATTGATTTCCTTTCATTTGAGTTAATCCAAACTTGCACCTAGAGCAAGGAGATACAGACACTCTGTTCCAAACAATCACACGCATGATATTATGCATTCATTCCTCATTACGTTTTCTACTGTGGAATGGATTTATCAGATCAAATCAAACAATCTCACATATATGATAATAAAAACAACTATGAAGTTTTTTCGTAATGCAGTAAAAATCGTCCTTAAAGGCACATGCTCAAGAAGAGCAATTTAAGTGTCATACGAACATAAAAATGAAAAGCATTAGTTACTTTTTAAAGCAAGCACTCTCTTTCATATAAGTCACTGTGGTAGGAAAGTACTGTAATATTCTACTCTAAACTTTCTAAGCCTGACTTGATATGACTTTCTGTCAATTTTTTCAGCATTCGACCAACGGATTCCAGGACGCCATTTACTACCTATCATAAATGGTAAATGGACTGCTTTCACAGACCCAATGGCCACCAAAGCGCTTTACATGTTGCCTCACATTCACCCATTCACTCACTCATTCATACACCGACGGCAAGGCGCCATCCAGCTCGTCGGGAGCAGCTGGGGTTAGGTGTCTTGCTCATGGACACCTCGACACTTGGTCAGGTGGAACCAGGGATCAAACCACCAGCCTTTCGGTTTGTAGACAACCTACATGAACCATCGAGCCACTGCCGACAATAGATGTGATAGATAAATTATAATCACAGGATGGGATTTCATTTATCATAATCAACATTATGGGGCAGGATGAATAGTGATTATGAGGCAGAGGAAAGATTATCTTATATATCTCTCAAAGCATTAAATTAGCAATACAACTGGCATCTTTTATAGGACAGATATTACAGCCATGATTATGCAAGAAGTTAAATGCATTATCATAATTAATTTGAAACAAGCAACAGCATCTGCGTGTGCAGAATAAAGACTGCACATGGAATAGAATAACAGCTGACAGATTTTGACATTTAAAGAATATATATTTCAAATATATGTTTATTAGCAGTTACATACAAAAAAAAAAAAAAAAAAACTCAAAGGGAGGCTTGAACAATTAATCTGAATTGAAAGACTGAACGCATCTCCAGAGTACAAACAAATCTGCTCGTGCTCGAGGTTAAAGCGCGCAAGCAGACCATACGGGACAATCCGGATTCCACCACATCTTTATGTACACAATATTAATCTTTTACGTTGTAATCCTTTTATTTTTAATATTTGGCTAGTTTGTGTGCTGCTGGGCATCCCTGTGTGTAATATGCAGAGTGTACGTGCGTTGTGGACTCGCCTGTAGACGCATATTACTAACGCGGTCTTTAAATAACATAAAAAATATTGCGCCATTGACTTTAGACCAGGATTTTGTTGGTCAATGGCGTTGTCTATTTCAGTTGCCTCAAAATAGCACAAATAGGTGCAAATGCATTTGCTATAGAGGGAATGCATTAACGTCACTTTCCCGCCGAAACACGCCCCCCTCAGCCGGACTGCGTGACTGGATTTAATAGGGGAAACTGCCAAAACGCGAGTAAAACAAACGATTATCAGTTTAAACTAAAGATTGGACTCAATATAGTGTTCCTTACAACTTACTAAAGATCCAGTGATCCATGGATATTAACATGCAGCCAGGAATCGTGTTTCCTGACATTTACATGTGCCTGATTTCGACACCAGGGAAATACATAGCCTACAGCAAATTTGCCTGTGAACGCTTTACATAAATACAATATAGGCAGGTCTAAATCCAGGTGATCACTTATATCAATGTTATATATATCATCATATCGTCTAGACTTAAAACTTGTATAGTTTTTTGTCAGTGTTTATTAAAAAATGTTAAATTATACAGAATATACAGTGGTAAATATTTGATTGATGAGTTGTCACTGCAATATATAACAATACAATATAGAGAGAATGATTTTACCACTAAATTCAGCATATTGACACAAAAATGATAACTGCAAATCCACCTTTCGCTGCCTGGAGTCCAGTTGTTTCTATGAATTGCAGCGATCTATTTGCTTCTCTGTTCTGTAGCTTTAGGTAGTCTGTAAAAATATACCTCTTTCTTGTCAAATCTAGTTGTACAGTCAGTCTCAAAGCTCTTTCCCGTTTTAGACGCGTTTTGTGTGTTTTTCCGCAGCATTCACGCTGAAAACCAATGCTGCCGCTCAGTCTTTTTGCCACTTGTGGGCGTAACCGCAGTCACTCCGGCCAACGCTGACGTCACATGCATACCCTCTATTTAAACAACGTGGTACGTGGCGCAGGGCATGAAAAGCATAACTGCGTCAGGCTGAAACTAGCAAAAGACACTTGCACCGCGCTTCACGCGCATTGCGCCGGGTGTATGATAGTGCCCATAGACTGCGCCATTGAGACCGGGTCTAAAGTCAATGGCACAATATTGTTTTTTTGTTATTTAAAGGGCGCATTAGTAATATTAGCCTATAGGCAGGTGCACAATGCGCGTACACTCTGCTTATTACACACACAGGGACCTCCAGCAGCACACAAACAAGCCAAATATTAAAAATAAACGGATGACAATGTAAAAGATTAATATTGTGTACATATAAATATGGTGGAATCCGTTTCCTCGCTAGGGAAGCGTTAAGTCTTTCCGCTTGCAAATTCCACCATCTAAATAGCGAATCCACATTGGCGCGAGCGCAATTGGATTTTTAAGGGAATGGGAGATGAGACTCTGATTGGTTTATTGCACGTAATGCCCAAAACACACCCATTACTCATTAAGAGAAAATCTTCAAAGATTATGATAAAAGATTCATTTTCATCTACTAACACCATCAGTATTTGGCACGGACTGTTTGGCTGTTATAAATTTTACTAAATAAAAAAATGAAATCATGAAAATAAAAATATAGAATCTGTTAATGTAGACAATCAAATGTAATTCATTCTGATATGTGAACTTTGAAGGGACGGTGGCTAGGTGGACATCAACCAAAACCAAAGGGGGGTATTTCTCTAAAAAGAAAACTAGCAACCCAAAGTAATTATCATTATAATGATTCAGCTGAGTAGTCTCGTAATGGTAAGCTAACACCACTCAGTATCGCATGCACACTGCGGCCCTAATGAGAACTTTCACCACTTAAGAATAAAGCTTGGGGTCGGTGACTTCCAACAGGGGACAATAGGAGGATAAATCGGCGGGACTATGCCACGTTAGGCTGACTGGAGTTTGGATAGGACACGCTAGTCTGGTAGCAGACTGTGGGATTTCATAGAAAGACCTGCAAAATCACCCCATCGCCCCCCCCTTAGGACCTCCAGAGCCCCAAACCCAGTGTCCCACGCTGACCGAGGGGTCTCTTCTGACGGAGAAGCAGACCGCTGTTTCCCAGGATGTGCATGCACTTGTCATGTAAATGAAGAAGTCACAACCAATTAAAATAATTACACCGCATCGCCTTGTCTTCGCTCAGTGAGTCCAAGAGAGAGGGAGGAGTGAGGGATGCAGCAATGGGACCTCTACTCTCTCCCCTCTGTCTCGGTCTACTAGCTTCCTTGCATGGAAATCGTGTACATAAGTGTTTAGAGAGGTGATATACTTGAATATAAGTAAGAAAAAGGCAAGAGAGAGAGAAACAAAACAGACAGTTCACTTTGAAACCTCTAAAAAATAAAAAGGGGGGGGGGGCATGGCACAGCAGGTGGTGGGACTAATGGAAGCCCCTGGCAGTGTAGCTACAGAGTGAGTGAGTGAGTGCATGTTTAGTAAAGGGAGGGGGGTAATGGGTGGATCCTCTATGGGCTGAAACCACTGATGTATCTTTATTGACAGAGCTGCTTCTCGGCCGAACAAGGGGATCTACGGCTCACGGCCACTGCCATGGACAAATGCATGAGAGAAAAAGAGAGCGACAGAAGCACCGATGGAGACTAAGGAAAGCCAGGAGGCAGATCTTTAACACACCGTGTCCTGCAATGGCTCTCATCTAATCCATTTCCCTCCCCCTCTGTACCACCTACCTAGAACACACTGGTTATTACACACTGCTGCAGGGGATCCATTCACCTTCCATAGACAAACATACACAGACTGGGCACAGACTGAACAAATTGTTGGGGCAGAGGGGTCCAGCGTCAGACCTTTTATGTTTCCTGTTACCCAAGAAAAGCTGAAAGTCCTTTCATTGCCATTCATCATACACAGACACACTCACATACATCACAATGCAATGTCAAAAAAACATAAATCCATGCAAGGTAAGCAGATCAACTGACTACAGCTTCCTCTTCTTTCCCTGTTTTCCTGATTCTAGACATGGACATGAGTACCATATATGCAAAATATTTTTATTTTATGTGCTCTAATATCTCATCTGCATTTTTGCATTTGAATATGTGCTTAAAGAGACACTGCAGGCTAACAGAGACCTTTCCCTGGTCACCATGTCAACAAATGTCTTACTCTCCTCTGCTCCTAGAGGCTGTATATTTAATATGAGTATATGTGAAAATATGAATTAGTATCACATTCTATTTTTCTTAATTCATGGGAATGTTGACCATAAAATGGTTTTAATCTCAATTCACTTTTAAAAATCTTTATTTTTGTTGCCTTATTGAGAATCTATTTTTAATTTTGAATATTTTATTTAAAAAATGGGTTGGGGGGGGGGGGGGGGGGTCTTCTCTTCAGTTCACCCCACTTATTTTCAATAGGGTTCAGGTCTGGGGACTGGGATGGTCATGGCAGAAGCTTCGGCTGACATAGTAGCTAAAAGCAGACTCGCCATGCTTAGAGTGAACCCTTGGTATTTCTAGCTGATGTGATCCTAGTGATCTGAGTGATCTGTTGGGTTTATATTCAGTGAGCATATCTGCAATGTATTGAGGTCCTAGGCCATTGAATGATTTATATACCAGTAATAATACTTTAAAATCAATCCTAAATGTAACTGGCAGCCAGTGTAAAGACCTGAGGACTGGTGTGATATGTTCATATTTTCTGGTTCTGCTCAGAATCCTAGCAGCAGTGTTCTGTATGAGCTGCAACTGTTTTATGGTGTTTTTGGGAAGGCCAGTGTGGAGTCCATTACAATAATCCACCCTACTGGTGATGAAAGAATGCACAAGTTTCTCTAAGTCTTGACTGGAAACAAAGCATCTAATTCTTGCAATATTTTTCAGGTGATAGTATGCTGATTTAGTTATTGCTTTGACATGACTACTGAAACTAAGGTCTGACTCTAGAGTCACACCAAGATTCCTGACTTGATTTTTAGTTGTTTGACCCCTAGACTGAAGGTATCCGTTCACCTTGAGAACTTCATCTTTGTTTCCAAACGCAATGACTTCAGTTTTGTCTTTGTTTAACTGAAGAAAGTTTTGGCACATCCAATTGTTTACTTCATCAATGCATTGGCAAAGGGAGTCAATGGGGCTGTAATCGTTAGGCGATAGGGCTAAGTAGAGCTGTGTGTCGTCTGCATAGCTGTGGTAAGCGATTTGGTTCCCTTTCGAGAGGTCTCTCCTATTGCGTAAGTAGCTTACGCTATGGGGAAAACTCCTTTTCTCGAGAATATTGAAGTCTTTATGTAAAACGCATTGCAGCTGCACAGCTGACAGCAATGAACGAAGGAACTCGGTCATTGGCTGTGCTGCGGAAACTTGCTTGAACCAATGACGGGGCGACTCTGAATGCGCGACCAATGAGCGCGCTTCGCGCCCGCGCGCGTCAGAGCCCGCCAAGATGGGCGTGGCCAAGCTATATATTGGGCGCCCCGTCATGAGAGTTCTTTAGATTTAATCTCCTTCAGTGAACACCTTCTTCGCTGGATCCTCCGGATTATTGGAAGCCTTCGCCGCCGTGGAAAAGCATACCAGCGGGATTGCTACGAGGACGTCGGCACCTTCAGCCGCCTTCAAGCACCTCCTACTGAGCCATCCGGCGCGCCATATACGCAAGTATTTTACATCTGTCCGCCCCGCGACATTTGTGAAAGAGCAAATTTCCATTAAGGCGTTGTTTCAAATGCCTTCCTGCGCGTCGTGCAGAGACCTTCTCCCGGACGGGGATCGTCACATCATCTGCGCTCGCTGCCTGGGCCGTGACCACGCAGAAGCTGCATTGACCAAGGGCGGATGCCCGGAATGTGATGACCTGGGTCTCTCCGCACTACGGGCTCGCCTCGCCGCTTTCGCCGTGAGCGAGCCCATCGCCACCCCTCTGTTTGAGCCGCGCACTAAGAAAAAGCGCCGCTCACAGAGGCTTCCTGAACCTGAGCTCAGTGACGTCACGCCGAGCCAGTCTCCGCGTGCTTCACCGCCGCTCTTGCCTTCCCCACCGCCGGTTCAGTTCACCCAGCCGGACCCACACCCCTCTGGCAGAGCGGTGGGCCTTGTGACTTTCGGCGCGTCCGAGGACGACGGGGGAATGGACGACAGCTTGTCCATCGACGCTGCATCGGACGACTGGCCGGGCTCCACTCTCGACCCCGCCCCGTCGACGCTAGCTAGCACGAGCGGGGGCTCCACTATGGATACTGAGATTATCCGTGTCCTCTCTAAGGCCGTGGAAGACCTCGGGCGCGAAGGAAAGAGGCTACGAGGGAACGCCGCCCCTCGAGGAGGCCGTGGCCAATCATCTCTGCCCGCCCTCCACCTCCGGATCGAAAGCCAAAGCTTCCCACCCCTCGAAACCCTGCCGCACTACCTCTGCTCTCGCCGGTCGCGCCTACGCCGCCGCCGGCCAAGCTGCATCAGCGCTTCACTCAATGGCGGTACTTCAAGTGTTCCAAGCCAAGCTTCTCCGCTCTATGGACGAGTCTGGCCCCGAACCCGAAGCCTTCAGGGACTTACGCAGCGCGACTGATATAGCTCTGCGAGCCACGAAGGCCACCGCCCAGTCCATCGGCCGTGCTATGGCTAATTTGACTGTTCTCGAGCGCCATCTGTGGCTGACTCTGACTGAAATGAAGGACGCGGATAAGGCGCCATTTCTCGATGCGCCTATCTCCACCAGCGGGCTGTTTGGACCGGCGGTTAAAGGTTTCGCCGAACGCTTCACTGAGGCCCAGAACGCTTCACAAGCTATGCGTCATTTCCTGCCAAAGCGCTCCAGCTCATCGCAGAGCAGACAGAGACCGCCACAGCCGCAGCGGACTAGAACAGCCCCCACCGCCTCTCAGCCCGCGCCTCAGGCTGACGCTCGACGCCGCTCGCGCTCTCACAACCGCAAGCCGCCTTCTGAGCGACGGGGTCCTCGGCCCAAGATTGTGCTGAACCCTGAGCCTCGAAAGCCGTCCTAGCCACAGAAATGAGAAGAGAGAGTGCGTGTCTCGCAAAAGCCGGACCACTCTCTCTGCAAAAGCTCAAACATTACCCAGTCCCCTTACAGGCGGCTGGATATGTCCATACAGCAGTCAATGGGCCAGTCACAGAGCTCGCTCACCTGCAAACAAACGCCGTTTTTACGGCGACGCACAGAAAACACAAAAAGAGTCTTTTTCTGCCTGCATCACTAAGGGTTCACATGTCCACAAAGTGTGCATTCCCAGATACTGTCAAAACAGTGCCAAATTCATTCCCAGCTCAGGCTGCGCTTCCCATGAATGTAGATCACGTGCCTACGGTCATGTACGCACCACTACACACAAGCACTGTTCACACAGTTATAAATTCATCCCCAGTAAAAGCGGGAAACATTATAAAAGTGACGCGTGTGCCTACCACTGTTTATGCACCCCCACTTATAAACACTGCCCTTACAGTGTCAAACAAAACCTCAGCTCAGGCTGCGAGTTTTACAAACACAGCGCGCACTGTTGTAATCACACACGCGCCCATTCACTCAGCTGCTCAGCGCGCGCCCGCGCCTCTGAGAGCTATGAGCTCAGGCGATTCGCTAGCCGGGTCCCTACGTCACAGCGGCCCGCCCCTAGCCTGTATTCAGCCCATATCTGTACACGCAGCGGCATGGGAAAACATTCCAGATATGCCGAAATGGGTATTAAATATAGTAAAGCACGGATACTCGCTCCAGTTCGCTCGCAGGCCACCACGTTTTACGACTGTGGTCGAGACGAAAGTGAGAAAAGAGTGTTCACATGTTCTACGCACCGAGGTGCGCAAACTAATAGAAAAGGGCGCTGTGGAAACTGTTTCCCCCTCTCTGAGCGGGACAGGTTTTTACAGCCGCTATTTTCTCGTCCCGAAAAAGGATGGCGGTCTCCGCCCCATCCTAGATCTCAGACACCTGCACAAAGCACTAATGATTCGCTCGTTCAGAATGTTAACAACCAAGCATATCCTCGCGCAAGTGCGCCCAGGAGATTGGTTTCTCTCAGTGGATCTGAAAGATGCTTACTTTCACATTCCAATAGCGCCTCATCACAGGCCGTTTCTGAGATTCGCTTTCGAGGGACAGTCATACCAGTACACAGTACTCCCGTTCGGCCTGTCCCTGGCTCCCCGTACATTCACGAAATGTATGGATGCAGCACTTTCCCCCCTAAGACGAAGGGGAGTGCGAATACTGAATTATCTCGACGATTGGCTGGTTCTAGCACAATCAGAGAGTCAGCTAATAACACACAGATCTTGGATTATCAGCCATTTAGAATGCCTGGGTCTAAGAATCAATTTTGCAAAAAGCATACTATCTCCCAGCCAGAGAATTTCTTTCCTGGGAATAGTTCTAGACTCGATGCAAATGACAGCGCGTCTCTCATCGGAGCGCGCGCTCACCATCCGGCGCCTTGCAACATCATTCAGAGCGGGCGCGCGCGCCCCCGTCAAACGGTTTCAGAGGATGCTCGGTCTCATGGCCTCAGCATCGGCCGTACTCCAGCTAGGATTGTTGCATATGCGCCCTCTCCAACGCTGGCTCAAGAGCCGCGTCCCTACTCACGCGTGGCGTTCGGGCCACTTTTTAATCAGAGCGAACCACGGCTGTATAAAAGCCCTGACGCACTGGAAAGCCGCCGACTGGTACCAGTCAGGCGTGAGCCTGGGTGTGAACACAAGGAGAAAGATGATAACGACAGATGCCTCCAAAATAGGTTGGGGGGCCCTTTACGAGGGCAGGCCTGTCTCCGGCTTTTGGTCAAACCCGGAGAAGCGCCTACACATAAACTGTCTGGAAATGAAAGCGGTCGCTTTGGCTCTCAGAGCCCTGCTCCCACATCTAAAAAACAAACACGTCCTGGTCCGAACGGACAACATGACGGTAGTGTCGTACATAAATCGCCAGGGTGGACTCAGGTCGAGCTCCATGCATTCAATGGCCAGGAGACTCATTTTATGGTCCCAGCACAACTTGCGCTCGCTGAGAGCAGCGCATGTGCCAGGCGCCCTGAACCAGGGGGCAGACATGTTATCCAGAGACAAGATTCTCCCAGGAGAATGGGCTCTCAACCCTCTGACGATTCGGTGGTTATGGAAAACCTTTGGCAAAGCGGAGATCGACCTCTTCGCCTCCAAGGAGAACGCGCACTGCTCTCTTTTCTTCACGAAAAGCACGGACGCGGTCGCCCAGAGCTGGCCGAGCCGCCCCTTATATGCCTTTCCCCCGATCGCGATGCTGCCACAGGTCATCAGTCGGGTCAGAGAGGAGGGAAACGCAGTGCTGCTGATAGCCCCACTCTGGAAGAACCAAACATGGTTTCCAGATCTGATGCAAATGCAATCTGCACCACGGCCGATTCCACTGAGGCCAGACCTCCTCAGTCAGGCCAGCGGGATGATATTTCATCCCCGCCCCGATCTGTGGGCCCTTCATGCATGGCCCCTCAACGGGTTCCCAGGAACCTCGCGAGCGGAGCACTAAAAACCATAGCTGAGGCGCGGGCGCCCTCCACGAGACGCTTATATGCCCAGAAATGGAAAGTGTTCGGTGACTGGTGTAATACCAAGGGCCTGAACCCTGTAACATGCAAGATTACGAGTGTACTCGTTTTCCTACAAGGGCTTCTGGAGGCGGGCCGCACCCCCTCCACGCTCAAAGTATATGTGGCTGCCATCACAGCGTCACACGACCTTGTAATGGAACGTCCATTGGGAAGAAACGACCTAATTATTCGTTTCCTAAGGGGCGCCAGGAGGATGAACCCTTCACGCCCCCCCTCAGTGCCGATCTGGGACCTAGCTACGGTCCTAGACGCTCTTAAAGGGCCCCCGTTCGAACCACTCCAAACCGTGCACCTTAAACAGCTCTCGCTCAAGACGGCGCTCTTGCTGGCACTCGCCTCGGTCAAGAGAGTGGGCGACCTGCACGCGCTTTCAACAAGCGCTGCCTGCTTAGAATTCGGACCTAACGACTGCAGGGTTGTCCTTAGACCGAAACATGGGTATATTCCTAAAGTGCTCACCACTCCCTTCAGAGCACAGGTTATCTCCCTAACTGCGCTTTCGTCTCCAGCAGACGAACACGACGCTAATCTACTCTGCCCCGTTAGGGCTCTCAGAGTGTATTTGGAGCGTTCTGCCCTATTCAGACAGACAGAACAACTGTTTGTATGCTTTGGCGGCCGTACGAAAGGTTCCGCCGTTTCAAAGCAGAGAATCTCTCACTGGATAGTCGAAGCTATAGCTCTGGCTTATGAAGCTAAGGGACTTCAATGCCCCTGGGGAGTCAAAGCACACTCCACCAGGAGTGTGGCTTCTTCCTGGGCATGGTCGAGCGGGATACCGATCGAGGATATTTGTGCGGCGGCAGGCTGGGCCTCACCGTCCACATTTATCAGATTCTACAACCTACAGGTCCCGACATTGCATTCCAATGTGCTATCAGCATAATGCTAGTTGAACTGCGAGTTCGTATCTAGATTATGTATGTGCTTGTGTCACACTGAGCGCCTTCTAGCCGCTCTGTATTTTTTCCCACATATAAAGCTCGCCTCTGCCGGCTAGTTGGATGATAACTTTGCTTTTTAGCTCAGGCACCTGCCTCTGGCTATCATAAGGCGAAGTTCAGCACGCACGGCGTTTTTGCATGGTGTTCCCATAGCGTAAGCTACTTACGCAATAGGAGAGACCTCTCGAAAGGGAACGACTCGGTTACTAACGTAACCTCGGTTCCCTGAGAGGAGGGAACGAGTATTGCGTAAGCTGCCGTGCTTGTGCTTGGTTAGTTCGCTTTAGTCGTTTTAACCTAAAGAACTCTCATGACGGGGCGCCCAATATATAGCTTGGCCACGCCCATCTTGGCGGGCTCTGACGCGCGCGGGCGCGAAGTGCGCTCATTGGTCGCGCATTCAGAGTCGCCCCGTCATTGGTTCAAGCAAGTTGCCGCAGCACAGCCAATGACCGAGTTCCTTCGTTCATTGCTGTCAGCTGTGCAGCTGCAATGCGTTTTACATAAAGACTTCAATATTCTCGAGAAAAGGAGTTTTCCCCATAGCGTAAGCTACTTACGCAATACTCGTTCCCTCCTCTCAGGGAACCGAGGTTACGTTAGTAACCGAGTCGTTCTTTCTCATTATTTGGTTCATTGGGAGCATGTACAGGTTGAATAGGAGTGGCGCAAGAATTGAGCCTTGAGGGACTCCGCATGTCATGGGTGTCCATTCAGACTTATGATCTCCAATACTCACAGAATAACCTCTCCCTACTAAGTATGACCTGAACCATTTTAGGACTATACCAGAAAGCCCGACCCAGTTTTCCAGCCTGTCAAGAAGTATGTTGTGATCGACAGTGTCAAATGCAGCACTGAGGTCGAGTAGTACCAGCACTGATAATTTGCTTGTATCAGTATTTAAGCGAATATCGTTTATTATCTTTATGAGAGCTGTCTATGTGCTGTGATGAGGTCAGAAACCAGATTGAAAATTGTCAAAGTATCCATTTGAGCTTAAGAATTTGTTCAGCTGATTGAAGACAACTTTTCCAATGATCTTGCCTATGAAAGGAAGATTTGAGATCGGTCTATAGTTGTTTAATATGGTCTTATCCATATTGCTCTTTTTCAGGAGGGGCTTGACAACTGCAGTTTTCAGGGAGTTCGGAAAACTCCCAGAGAGAAGTGAGGCATTTACCACTTCTAGGAGATCTGCTTCTAAGCTGTGTAACACATTTTTGAAAAAAGATGTGGGAAGTGCGTCAAGGGCGCAGGTTGATGTTTTTGCTCAGTGACACATTTTTGTGTTGATTTTGATGTTTGTTTTGGATTGTTGTCCTGATGGAAGATCCAACCACGGCCCATTATAAGATTTCTAGCAGAGGCCTTCAGGTTTTGATTCTTTATCTCTTATTTGCTAGAATTCATGATACCATGTATCTGAACCAGATGTCCAGGACCTCCAGCAAAAAAAATAGGCCGACAACATTAAAGATTCAGTGGTATATTTAACCGTGGGTATGGGGTACTTTTTATCCCTGTTTGAGCCAAAAAGCTCTTTTTTAGTTTCATCTGACCATAGAACCCGGTCCCTTTTGAAGTTCTAGTCATGTCTGACAACTGAATATGCTAGAGTTTGTTTTTAGATGAGCGAGGAGGATTTTTCTTGAAACCTTCCCAAACAACATGTGGTGATGTTGGGGTGGTTTGGTTTTTGTTTTATAGGCTTTTTGACCCCAAGACTTAACTAATCTCTGCAATTCTCCATCTGTGAGTCTTTTGCCACTCAAACTTTCCTTCTCACCTTGCATTAAGACAATATAGACACATGTCCTCTTCCAGTCAGATTCATTACATCTTTAGTTTATTGGAACTTCTTAATTATTGCCCTGATGATGGAAATGGGGATTTTCAATTCTTTAGCTATTTTCTTACAGCAAAATTCTATTTTGTGAAGCTCAACAATCTTTTGATGCACATCAGAACTATATTCTTTGGTTTTACTCATTGTGATGGATGATTAAGGGAATTTGGCCTTTGTTTTTCCTTATATTTATACTCCTGTGAAACAAGAAGTCAATAGCTAGACAATTTCATGTTCCTAGTTACCCTGGTGTGCTAAAACATATTAATGGGAATATACTTCATAGATGTTTTACTCATAAAAAATTCTAGGGGTGCCAATAATTGTGGCCAATGTGTTTAGGAGAAATGTGATAAATAATGTGAGCCCCCCCCCCACACTTTCAATTCTTTTACTTCAATGAAAGGTTAGATTTTTGCAAATGTTTTGAATGAAAGATTAAATGGATAAACAAAGCATATTTATCTTTATAGCCATCTTTGATCATATTTACCAGGGGTGCCAATTTTCGTTTTTCTTTTTGTAGTTACAAATAACATTAATACATTGTAAATATACTGAATACTACAAGTGCTTGCTCCTGCTTTATTGCTTGTAAATGAACTGATAAGTTATTCTGAGAAGAGTTAATGGTTGAGGGAGCTAAACAGAACTGCATGAAAAAAACTTGTCTGAATCAATAATCCACACAACCAAGTGTTTCTGAAATAGTTAAGTCGTACATAGCTTCTTGAAGACTGTAAGAAAAAAGCTTCAAGCCTTGATCAAAAATAACATTAACTGAGGATGAACACAGATGCATTCACATGTTTTTTAATGACGGGCTCTTTATTTCGGTCTTTTATGAAATGAAAGGCGCTTATGTAATTGATGTGTTTGGACAGCATGTATAGTTATGAGAAGCTATTTTTGTAAGATAATATTTCTGAGCTTGTGGTTGTTGCTGTGTCAAACAGAAAGATGTATCATATTTGAGTAAGCAAAGAACTCAAACAGATACAGTATAATTTGACAATCAGTAACGCACAGATTTCTTCAAGAATGGAAGTGTACGCATTAAAACATGCATCCATATGCAGCCCTTCAGAAACATACCACTTTCAATAATAATAATATAAACAAATCAAATAAAACCCTGATAGATGAAAGAACAAAACAAAAACAGAAATGTCATGAATATGGAACGCATCATTTTCCATTTGATATAAATATTCATTACACAGCGATTAGGATGTCATGATGCTGTTATTGGTTTGAACATGATTCTGGATTAAAAAAAAATAGAAAAGAGGAAGAAAAAGACTCTCAAGCTTGATTAATCTCATCAGGACATCATCAATAATGGATGTCTTCAATCATGAGAGTGGGAACTTACTCTCCTGCTGCGTCAAGGACTCACCACTCAGAAGGGGTCTCTACCTTATAGATCTGCACCCCACAATATTCAACGGCCGCTCACGCTGGGCAGCAGCAGAGTGTTCAGATAGACCCTGGTTCAGTCACACACTACAGTACGGGATGATCTCACATGGTGCCTCATTTTGTTCACATTGATTTACTCTTTCTGTGTTTTGCTTTTTATGTGTACCAAGAAAGGCCCTCTAGTGCAAAAGTTATGGTATAAACTGTTAAATATTAAGCCATTCAAAAAACGTGTTTGATTTGCCAGAGCGCAATGGTGACCGCCCACTTTTTCAGCAGCCTTGGTTCTGGAAGTTTTTTGCCCATTCATTTTCACCATGCAGGGATTTGAGAGAAAAAAAAATACAATAATTCTAAGGCATGAACCAAACCAACGAGCTCTGAAATGTATCACAACATTACAACCTTTTTTTGAAGGTGGAAAAAAGTATATGGAAATTTGAAAACACAAGACTGTGTACTTAAAGTATTTTATGAGGCACTAAACTACAATCCCATCAAGCCCATCCCATTGTGAATGATGTAATGAAAAAAAAAAAAAAAACTATACTACAAAATAAAAAATCACATCAAAGCACTAAATAATAAAATGTAAAAAACAGAAATTCTATGAGTTGGTGAATATTTTATTTAATTATTAAAGTGCATAGATGTATTAATATATATATATATATATATATACACTGTAACTATTGATTTTTAGTCATTTGTGACAAGATATCCCGGTGGGGACTTCAACCTGAATGCACACAGACTCATAGGGACTCGATCGTGTCACAGTGGGGACCTAAATTTAGGTCCCCATGAGGAAACAAGCTTATAAATCATACGAAATGTATTTCTTTGAAAATATAAAAATTCTGAAAGTTTTCTGTGATGGGTAGGTTTAGAGGTAGGGTTAGTGTAGGGGGATAGAATATACAGTTTGTACAGTATAAAAACCGTTACGTCTATGGAGAGTATCCACAAAGATAGCGAACCAGACATGTGTGTGTGTGTGTATGTGTGTGAGAGAAAGAGAGAGTGTGTGTGTGTGTGTGTGTGTGTGTGTGTGTGTGTGTGTGTGTGTGTGTGTGTGTGTCGAAAGCTAACCTTTAATACAAATATTTAATAACTTTTTGTGGTGGTGGTGGGGTTCAAATACAAATCTGAACTACCGGACTACAAAAACTACTGAACTACAACAACAACAACAACAACAACAACAACAATAATAATAATAAGAAGAAGAAGAAGAAATGATTGAGTCCAGATGAATGAATGAAACAAGTGCAACAAGGCCATTCAAAAGTCTAGAAGTCAACTGTAAGAGGAAATGACTTGAAATGTTTTTGAAACTAAAGACAGAATGACTGTGACAACCTGCAGTCTAGTCGGTAAATGGAGGACTGCGGTTTGAGTAAGAGTCTCCTGATATGATGCTGAATTAGTCTCAATCCCCAAGCCACAGGGCCAGAGACGCTAGCCTCTGCCTGGTCCGGCCCACCCCCACACATGAGCGCAGAGTTTGCCCACGGGCCTCGGCTGACAGACAGATAATGCAGAAGTCCTGCATTGAAAGGACTGAGCTGAAAGAGGCAGAACTGGGTTTCACTGCTGGCTTGTTGGAGTGTGGAGAGCATCACTCTCCTCAGCGTCTAGACATTCTTATACATAAAGCTCACTCTGTTGAACTTAAAAGCTTTCCACACTTGTTTCTCTTTGTATCTTCTGCTTGGTTATTTTGCCTTGCAGGTCCAACATGTTCCCATAAGCCACAGTGTATGTGAATTTAACCATATTCTAACTTTACGTATAGCATGTGACAATCTGTAAAATACATATCCATATATTTTGTTTAAATACACACTGCAACACTGAAAGACACCAAATCTTAAAACCTCAAGGTACAGGGTATCTTTTTAACAATTGATCTGAAAAAGACACAGGCTAGCACAGTATTTGTCCCTCATTTGGACACTATAGTAAATAGACTATACACTGTAAAAAAAAAAAGAGAAAAGAATATTTTCATGATTTTTAATCGCAACTTTTTATCTTTTGTCAAATCAACATAGAAAATGATTTTTGAAACATTGTAATTAATACAGTACTACATCTCCTCAACTTTAACAGGCTTCTCTTTATGTTGGTCTCTAAATGGCGTAAATCCATGTTTGCAACCAAATGCAAAAGATACTACAACATTGGCTTGATTTAGAAGCTGCCAAATGGACTTTTTTATGATCCAAGAACATGTGGTAAAGAGATATTTCAGCCTGAAAAAAATTCAAGGAGCAGCAATACTTCTTATTTGCGGGCAGCATTGATGGCTGGTATGTTAAACAGTCTCGTATGAGCAGCTGTTCCCTTGTGTGGAAATTGTTTAGTCCAGTATCAGATTGGACAATTCAGTTTCATTACAAAATGTAATTTTTCTAAAAATCTGCCAAAATATGATCATATTCGAGGTTTAAATTCAATTTCCATGTTATGCTCCTTTTGTGGCTCCTTGAAAGTTTGCTTAACTGTCTAGAAATGTGAATGATTACTTCTAAATTAAATGGAAAAAATAGATTCACCTCTCACAGAAATTAAGATAAGAAGCAAATGAAAAAACGACTAAAAAATAAATACCAAGTTGGAAGAATTTACTGCACAATATTGCTTAGTTGGGTGTATTCATTTTACCTCTGTCTAATCTCTCTTTGCCTAGAGCACAAGTAACATCTACTACATCTTAACCCACTAAATGAAAGGACTTACCACAGAACGTTAAGTATGTGTTCTGAAATCCTTCTTGAATAGATCTGATAGTCTTTATTTGTATCCTAACATGACAGGTCTCAGATCTTGCTTGGTTAAAGGCGCATTTGGGCTTTTTGTTTTACTTTGTATAATCCGTGAAACTGTCATCGCAGAAATGCAATAGTGACATATGTTTGTTCTGTGTTTGCGTGGTTTAAATTTCAGATGAACAAAAAAAAAAATAAAAAAAAATTCACACCTTCCTCAGCCCACGGATTCCTTTAGAGGCCCACAAAAGTGTTGCTTGTGGTCTGATATCCATTTAAATATGAAGAAAGACAGCAAAGCCCTCTTTTCAAAGCATATGCAGTGTTAAAAATCCAAATGCCAGCACACTCTCTTCACTGGGGCATATTTAGCATTTCTGTGTCTCAGACCAGGAGCACTAACATTTATGTGCAGAAAAGGACACACGGAGCCACATTCCTACAGGCCCCCAGGATCTGCCAAAGGGAAGTTTTAATTCCCGCCATTACGGTTCATTTGCTTATGAGATTCCTAAGTTGAATTTCTATAATGGCCTTTCATGTGTCGTCATTCTCATAAATCAAAACTGGGAGAGAGTGGAAAGAAGATAGGAATATATATATATTTCTGAAGGATGCTGAAAATTCTGCTTTCCCATCACAGGAATAAATTGCATTTTAAAATACATAAAAATAGAAAATGGTTATTTTAAATTATGTTTTTTATTGTATTTTTGATCAAATAAATGCACCTTTGGTGAGGTTATGGAGATTTTTTTTTAAAAATATTATAAACTCTCACCGACTCCAAACTCTTAAATAATAGTATATTATGTTCAAAATTTGCATTTGTCTGTCACGCTTACGTTCAGTCTGTTTCATTATTATGGACTTTTAGTTTGTTATTTTTAGTCACCTGTGTTCCTTTGTTCAGTTTCCTGACACTTATTAGTTACTATGGAGATTCATTAATCATCACAGGTGTTTGTCATTATTTTCTTCATTTGCTTTATATTTAAGTTCCCCTTTCATCCAGTTGCTGTCTGGTGTTGTTTGTAGATACTGTTACGTTGCCTTCTCGCATTTGGATTACCTGAGTTTTTTATTTATTTATTAAAGAACCTTTTGTTTGTAGAAACCTGTTTGTACCTTTTTCACCTTCATCAGAATGAACCGTGACAATCTGAAAATATGAAGTACATGAGAGATATATTTAAGTGGAAAGATCATTTGAATCTTTCATATATAGCAGAGATTGAGTTCAGTGTTCCTCAAGATCATTTTAATATAACTCAAATCAATATTTAATGTTTATTTATTGTTAATTATTTATATTGTTTTTTATTATTTATATTACAAGTATCTAGTTCGAATTCAAGTCTCAAGTTGATTGCTTACGAGCATAAGAGACTTCTTTCAAAACATTTTTACTGACCTCAAACAAATGAATGGTATATACTGTATACACACATATACATACACACCTAAACAGCTGTTTACATTAAATCAGCTGTTGCATTAAAATAGGCCTATACTTTTTCAGCATTTATTTAATTCGACAGGGGTAACAGCAAAGCAATTACTTGTAGCGTCATTTATAATAAATAAATAAATATAGTCCTAGGGCTCTCAGTATGTTATTTACATCAGAAAAAGACAACACTTTTCCAACGGGAAAAAAAAAAAAACAGCTAAGTGTGTGAGCCCCGTGTAACATGTAGCAGGTGGCTGTATGTAATGTAATGAAGCTGAGAGGTGGACGGTGATATCAGATTTGCTGGGCAGCGTTACACGTAAGCTCTCGGTGTATTGAGCAGCAATTAGGCTAGAGTGACACACCGAGAGTATATATAGGTTTCCTCATTATTCTGCTACAATATATTCCTGTTCTATACTGTCCCAGGGTGAGAGGGGACCCACCCTTGCTCTACGGGATCATTGTTTCAGCTCTGCAACCTAGTAACATTTGTGTGTGTCCCCCTGCTGAGCCAACCATCAAGGGCGTATCCGAGCTCACACCGTTACATCACCTGTAAATATCCCGCAAGAAACTGCATGAGGGTTCAAACTCACAATCAGACACACACAAGACCACGTGCACTACTCACCAGACACACTTACAATGACTGTGCATCACTAACTATGCCCAAATATCACAAAAATCATTGCATCACGCACCAGCAACAGACAAAACATCAGCGAAGGGGGAGGTTGAGATTAAAATTCAGCCAATTCAATTGGTATACATGCACACACTAGGCAGACCAGATTAAAGCTGGGCGTCTTAACTTGCCACAGATAAAGCACCAGGAGAGGCCAGATTACCAATCAACTCATCACTAATTACAAGCAGCCTACAGGCAGAGAGCACAGCAGATTAAGCAGCCCTGCTGGCACTGGCTCCACACTCTCCTCTCAGACTGGATTTAATTACTGTACAAACCAGAACCAGCTTGTTCATGCACAAAGATTATTTACTGTTCCGTCTTTACTTTCCCTTGTAATATCAAAGGAAAACTACACACTTCTACACAATTTAGCTGTCACACCAGATTTTATTAGGTAATATATAGTCATATTATTTACTTGGACAGCATCATAAATCGTCTGTTTTCTGGGAAGCGATCAGATTAAATATTATTTTTTTTAGTGTGTTAATATTCCCACATATTTGACTAAAGAGTTAAGATAGAAATCTGATGGACAAAAGTAGAATGTGTAGTAAAATCTATTAAAATCAGATCAAGTATTTCAGATCAGATCTTATAATTTCCAGTATTGCACAGACACAGACACATTTTAGGGAGAATGGGAGAATGCGATTCATTGAATGATTCATCTGATGTGACCCCTGTAGACCCAAACACACAACATGTCAAAAAGCACTGGAAACACACACACACACACACAATTCTTCATCTTCAAGGTGAAATATACTGAAAATAACCCCCTTTCTACATCTTGGATCGGACATTGTTTTCATATCACTGAACCCTAGCAGTGAATAGACTCAGTCCAAACAAAACAAAACACTTTAATGATGCTGCTTTCATGAGCGGTGCAGAAAACCAGTCACTTCACTTTAAAGCACAAACACAAATCCACAACCTCCTGACCTAATAGAAGAAGATAGTTGTGATTGTGTATAGTTTATATCAGTACAGAACCAGCAGTGGTGATTTAGTGAGCAAGCCAGGGGCTGATTAATTAAGCATGCGTACAATATGGACTCTTTTTGAAATTAGTACCTTTAATGATGGCTACATGCTTCCAATCAGACAGTTTAAAGGCAAACCATCTGTCTGAACTTGGCACTTGGATCGGCTCCCCACCCCCATGCACTCTGTCAATATGATCCAACGCGATTCTGATCATGCAAAGACTTATAGGAAAAGTTGAGCACAAAACTGCACAAGCACAACTGCGATCTGAAAAACTGAGCACTGATCTATAATCTGCCTAAAAACTCTCACAGTGCAACTGTCTTGCACTTAATGTTGATATTAACACATGGAGGCGCACATTTGGGAAAGAAAAGGCTGTGTGATCACTGGAAAGAATACACGCGCATGTAACATGTTAATGAAAAGGAAATATTCATATTAGGGGAAAACAAACTATTGAGAAAGAGCTCATTAGACCTTATTAATAAATGCAAGTGCTGGTAATTAGCGAAAGGACCTTGGAGCCTGTGTTTCTTCTTTTCTTTTTTCTGCTTCTTTTTGTGTTTGTTTATTTGTTTGTTTTTTTGCCTTGTTGTTTTTTTTTTTTTGAAGTTGATTCCACGCCGCTCCCTCGCTTTGAGTGCTGACCTGATCTCTCCGCCCCTCCACTTCCTCTATGGACTCAGCCTCATCCTTTCATGATCCACACACTTCCCTAATTCCTAATGCCCAGAGGAGGGCCGCTGGTCCAGTCGCTTTCCCTCTGCAGAGAGTCCTGGCTCTGGCTCTCTTGCTCTCCTTCTACCCGAGCATATCACCATCCACCCTTCTCAATCAAAGGCCCAAAGGCTTAGACCCACTTCCTGTTAAACTTGTGCCCTCGGTGTGTATCTGAGTGACATACTCCATATGCCCTAAAACTTCTGCGGGCTTATAGAGCTTCATAAACAATTCATGTTTGGCAAGATGATATAATTTGTGCTTTGTAAACAAATTGAGATTTTGTTTTTATTTCTTGGTGCATAATGAAATTGGATAATACAATTTTGAAGAATTAATGAAGTGCTATTTTTATAAAAATATTTAATTATAAATGATATTGTTTTATTATCAATTATTGAATGAAGAGAAACAAAATATTTATTTAAAAAAAGAATTGTCATTATAAAATGTAATAAAAAGTACTACAAATATAAATGGATTTTGTCATAAATTGCTGACTATATAATGAGGCTTCTGACTATAATTCTGACTTTCTGAGAGCACAATGATGATTACAACTCTGACTCATTCATCTGATTTCCATGCTTTACTCTATATATATCTGTTTATTTTTGTTATGCTTGGCTCTTTTAAACCTTCTGCATATCTTTTTAATGTAATGATTTACTTTGCTCGGGTGATTTTAAAATCTGTATACAAGTGATGAACGATCAACATAAACACTGAATCAAAAGAGAAGCAAATATTAATCCAACCCAGAATATGCCTATGATTATTTCAATGCTGCAAAACACCCTCCGGTTGACCAATTAAGATAAACGACAAATAAAATGAATTTAAAATGATCCCTGGTTTACGTCCACAAACAGGAATTTACTGGCACAAACTTCACTTGTATTTCTTCCTTACATCTCTGGCCATTTAATTATTCACTATATGCCTGAATAAATGAACATGAAAAACACTCTCAGATGACTTAAAAAAAGTATTAGCTAATTGCAGCTTAAAGAAAGTTTTTTTTTCTTCCTTTCTACTTTTTTCCCCCCGTATTGTACCATCTGACTTGTTCTGCTTTCATGTCACTTCATTACATTTAATTTATTAATGTCCAATACTTAATGTGCCAAAAATGTCAGATTCAAAGCTGTGAAAATGGGGCACTTTTTTATGCTTGATAAGGAGAGGCTCAAGCTGTTTGGAGCCTGTTGTTTTGGCTCATGGGGCTGAGAGAGAGACAGAGAGCAAGAGAGGAGAGGGGAACAGAGGAGGGTAGTATCTGTCACACACACACAGGCATAAAGACAAACCCATCACGCCAAAGGACACAACTTTACACCAACTCACTTAAAAACACAACACATCTCTGGCTCCAGATGCTCGTCCAAAAGTTTGTTGGTTTAAGAGTGACCAGACTTAGACTTCGTCAATCACTCATCATCAGTCACTTTGTACTGAGAATAGCACAATGCTTTCGATGTATAAACATAAATCAAGCAGAAACAATCATCTAACTGAATTGTGAAGATGGGTTGGGTACATTTCCACTAACACACATACTGGGTGACTGCAGTCATTATGCAATAAATCAACACTAACAAACACCCTCCATGGAACCCAGCTGAAACTCCCCCTCATTAATCGATCGGCTCTCAGAGTTTGTCCTTGACATCTGTCCATCTCTCATCGCCACTAATTGATTTCCTATCTATTATCTTTTGTTACTAACACATCACAAAATGAGAGTTTCTCCACTACAACCGAGATAATAACAGGCAAGCGTTTAGATATTGCAGCTCTTTTCAGGTATTGTAAATATATATATTTTTTGTTATTGCTGTTGTTGCTTGGCTGACTCATGGAGTAGTTAATTAAAGACCTGCTTTACATTCCTTTTATGCTGTCCTCTAAAACCCATTTATGCACATCAACAGCCATCCAACGAGAAGAACTCCACAGTATAAATGAACATTATCGGATTCATTTAACATGCTGAGAGATACCGAGCATGTTTCGAACTCGTGTTTTTGTTTTCATGTACAGTGCAATCCATCTTTACGTGTGCTTTGAGCCCAATGTTATGTCATTAAAATTAATTAAACTACAAATTAAAATCTTCAGTGTGCAAGCAATAGGAAGTGAAGAGGCTATAATCATTGTTAATCGCAGGGCAAAGAGCTCTCAGGGCTCTCAGCTCCAAGCATTTCAGGTAATAAAGAAGTGTGTCTGTGTGTTTGTGTGTGTAAGAATGAGAAAGAGAGTGTGTGTGTGTGTGTGTGTGTGTGTGTGTGTCAAATGCAATAAGACATTAACTAGGCATTTCGTTAAAATAGCATTATATTCTTTTTGTATGAACCCTATAATGCAGATGTGTTAAATTTCACTTCACTTGTTCTGTTAATTAGTTACTTTAGTAGAGGATCAGTAAACAAACTACTTGTATACTGCTATTTTATAATCCAAAATTAGCTTCATACTTATTACCTCAGTTACAGCAATGATGTTATACAATTATGAATGTAGTACTAAAATCACAAAAAAAAGCTTCAAATTTAACCTTGAATGAAGCAAAACTTTTTGTTTTGTCGAAATTGCAGACTTTTTTCAGTAATAGATGCGTAAGCATTTGTAAAAATGTATTGGAAACTACAAAACCTATCAGAAAGGTTTGCATTGCATGTTCTTCTCTTTCCAGAAAAGGTGTGTTTATGAATTTGAAATGATAGCTGTATCTCTCACACACACACACACACACACACACACACACACACACACACACACACACACACACACACACACACACACACACACACACACACACACATACACACAAAGACAACCCTATCATGGCAAAAGACACAACTTTTCACCATCTCATTTAAACACACAACACATCTCTGGCTCCAGATGCTTGTCCAAAAGTTTGCAGGTTTCGTCTGTCTGTGTGTGTTTTCTTTTTTTAAAAGTACACAAAACAATTAATGAAAATATAAATATTCCAAGAAATATAAAAATGCATTGGTAAAAAATAAAAATTGATTGGTCTTTTGTGGAAGGGCCAGTAAAATCGGAAGCCATCAGCCCTATTGGACAAGTAGAAAAAGTTGTTATTGTCAAGCTGATACTATTGTCTCCTACTATCTAAATCTTGCAAAGCATCAACACTAGTTTGAAATTATATAATATCTATAATGTTTTGTACATTTGCTGAAAATATGACCTATAAAATTCTGAACTAATTATGACAGCGAGGCAACAGCTGTGAATTCCTACCAGCTGAATAAATCAAAATAGAGTTTTTCTGTTTCAATATTTTCCTTTGTTTCCAGAAGTTATCTACAGACCATTCTAGAGTCGTCTGTCTCAATAAAGACAAATACTTATAAAAACATTCACTCAGCCGTCTCCAACATCTCATGCACACGGACACACACAAAAACTATCGTTTCTATAGTAACATCAGTGAAGCACTGAATGTTCAAGAGCCAATTTTTCGTACCATTTGCCCATTTCATTAATTATATCTTTGTGCAGGAGAGTACAGAACAGCCCTCCCTAAAACACACACACACACACACAACCACTCCCCTTCCCCCCAACACTGCCCCTTTCCTCTGACCAAATCCTGAGCTATGGATGTAAGGTTGTCCTGTCGCAGACAAACAGTAGCATTGTTTGGGGCAGCCGGTCCCAGCCTAACCCCTCCCTTCAGAAGAGTCCCAGGGTGCTGGCGGACAGAGAAACAAAATGAGCGTCTTCTCTAATGAGCTGCTGCCTGTCAGCTACAGTTAGGCACTCAGAACAGAAACAGGGAGAGCGAGAGAGATAGGCGGGTAAGGCCTCATGTTGGGGGACGTTAGACTGGCACACGTGTTGATACGTAGACATGCTTTCTCATGAATTTTGCATCAGCCTATTTGAAGACACCTAAATTACCTTTTTAATTACACCTGCCGATGGTGAATGAATTGAGAAAATGTAACGGTCATGAATCTGTCTATGTAAATGCAAACACTTTCATCATTGCAGACGGTACCTCTAGTAGAGCACTTGTATGACTTTTACTTCATACTATTGTTCTTGCAATTAAATTTAGCAGCAAAATTCCCAAAAGTGAATTAAATCCACTGTATTTACTCACCAAAGCCAAACTGTACTCGATTTTGGTGCCTGCCAAGTACATTTTGAACCCCGCGCACACTGCTGATGGAGGCTTAAGTGAAGGCTGGAATTCACTACATGACTTTAATTTCATCTACAGGACTTTGTGAAAGGTTACAGAAATAAAACTACATCACACACTAAACGACTGTATCAGACACCACCAGACTTTTGAAGTCATTCCGAACACAACAAATTAAGGCAGAAACGTGCCTCTTTGATGCTTGACAAATTAAAAACAATGTGTTCTAAAATCAGCTTAAAATATCAAACATGTTTGATATCTCTCGACTGGATGGAATCATTATCTGAAGGAAGCTAAAAAATCAGACTGTGGCAAACTTCACGATTTTCAGTGAAAGCGGTCAACTCTGACTGCCCATAATCTGCAGACTGGCTCTGACTTTCAGCAACTAGTGTTGACTTGTCCAGACTGCAAATCTGGGCAAAAATCTGATCAAAAGTTGTGTATTTAAAGTAGTCAAACTATTTTCAAGCTGAAAAACATCTTGGTTACATATGGTAACCCTCGTTCCCTGAAGGAGGGAACGGAGGCGTACGTCGTGACCGACGAATAGGAATCTCGCTAGAGAGGCCATTCTACTTCAAGTGAAACTAAACAAGCCAATGCACATTGGCGTGCAATCATTTGCATCAGCTGTTCAGTTTTGCAGCGCAGGTATATAATCAGCAGCAGGTGCGATAGCACTTCAGTTTTTTGCTGAGGAGCCAAGCCTGATAAGCTGATAAGCCAGCGCCCCTTGCCTGGAAGGACGATAGGAGAGGGCTTCCACAGAGTGTATCTGTCACTGTTGTTCCATGATAACCCATACAGTGAGATTATTGGATAACACTGGGAAAGCGTGCCCTTTCTGTTAGGAAGGAGAACGCTGCGGAAGCCACTTTCTTCAAAGGAGTTATGTGGGAAATACATATGGACTAGCCCGAAGGTAGTACTACATATGAAATACTGGGTGACTTAGCCCAAGGGAAAGACCCGGTTCTCAAGGATTCAGCGGATAAAGAGCTTTTCTACTATTTGCCATCTATGTGGTCGTGATATGCTGAAAGAGCGGCAGCATGTACTTTGAGTGTGGAGGGAGACAGCCTTCGCTCCAACCCTTGCTGCAAGAAGGAAAGCATGGACCCTATCGAACATCTTCGGGGGTCTTCTCGGCGAGAATAAATCCACTCGACGAATAGGTTCCACTTCAAGGCGTCTCGTGGACGGCGCCCGTGCAGAAGTCATGGTGTTAAGTACCTCTGGGGTTAAGTCACCTAGAACCTCCACGTCCCGTCCAGGGACCAGACATGGAGTTTCCAGAGGTCCGGACGCGGGTGCCATAGGGTGCCCCGTCACCGAGTCAGAAGATCCTTCCTCAGAGGAATGGGCCAGGGAGGGACTGTCACGAGGAGCATGAGATCTGGGAACCAAGTCCGGGTGGGCCAATAGGCAGCCACCAGAAGGACCTGCTCCTCGTCCTCCCTGACTTTGCACAGGGTCTGTGCAAGTAGGCTCACTGGGGGAAACGCATATTTGCGGAGGCCCCGGGGGCCAGCTGTGTAACAGTGCGTCCGTGCCGAGTGTTCCCTCGGTCAGGGTGTAAAATAGCTGGCAGTGGGAAGTCTCTGAGGAGGCAAATAGGTCTACCTGAGCCTCCCCAAACTCTTTCCAGACCAGCTGAACCTCCTGGGGGTAGAGTCGCCATTCTCCTGGAAGCACAGCTCGTGATAGCTGGTCGGCCATATGGTTGAGCACACCGGGGACATACATGGCTCGAAGTGACCTCAGATGCTCCTGACTCCAGAGGAGGAGATGGCGGGCGAGTAGCGACATGCGACGGGAGCGTAGACCACCTTGTCGGTTGATGTACGCAACGGTCCCAGTGTTGTCCGTACGGACCAGCACGTCCCTGCCCTGTTGATGTGCCAGTGCAGTTGGGGGCCCATCCACACCCCTGACACTGCATGACCATTGTACGTGGCACCCCAGCCGGTGGCAGAGGCATCTGTGAATAACACAGCATGCCTGGACACCTGTTCCAAGGGGACTCCTGCCCGCAGGAACGAGGGGTCTGACCATGGGCTGAAGGTCTGGTGGCACGCCGGTGTGATTGCCACCTGGTGAGTGCCGTAATGCCACACCCATCTCGGGACTCGGCTGTGAAGCCAGTGCTGAAGCGGTCTCAAATGAAGCAGCCCGAGCGGGGATACCACTGCTTCCGCTGCCATATGCCCAGTGGCCTCTGAAAGAATTTCAGTGGGACCAACATCCTGCCTTTGAACAAGTTCAAGCAGTTCAGCACTGACTGAGCGCGTTCCTCTGTGAGGTGCGCTGTCTGTGCGACCGAATCCAACTCCATACCGAGAAAAGAGATCCTCTGCACAGGGGAGTGTTTGCTCTTTTCCCAGTTGACCTGAAGACCCAACAGGGACGCGGCTCGGGAGGCTCTCTCTGGGAGGCGGCCCGTAGTGCGGTCTGAGTGTGCTGTGCAACACTTACCTGGTTCCACGGGGCAGGAGGTGCAGGAGGCGGCTTGGTTGCATTCTCGAACCGCACACTGCTGCCCGCTGGCGATAGAAGAGGCAGATGGGAGTGGTGAGGATTCTCTCCCCCCACTTCTCTCCGGGACCTCTTCGGACCCAGAGATGAAAGAAACTGCTCTTTTATTGAAAATGTGGGTACCACTGGTTTTGGGGCTAGCGGCGGAACACAAATAAAAGGGAACAAAAGATTTTTCACCCGGCCCTCTTCCGGGGGAGGAAGCGGTGCGGTCATCGTCTCCTGGAGAGCAGTCCCGTCCATCTCTGCCTGCCTGCGACTGGCTCCAAGGCACAGTTTAGGTGGAGGCTGCTGCTGTGGCACGGGAGCAGGGGCAGACGCAGGAGGATGCCCCAGGCGACGAGCAGACTGATGGGCCGCGGACGGTGGGGTGGAGGCAGCTGCTGACCTTTTGCAGTCTGCTTTTGTACAGCCGAGAACTGCTGGGCTAAATTCTCGACCGCGTCGCCGAAGAGGCCGGTCTGGGACACAGAGGAGTAAAGGAACCGGAGCTTGTCGGTCTCCCTCATGTCGGCCAGACACAGCCAGAGATAGCGTTCCTGGACCACCAAGGTGGACATCGCACGACCCACTGACCACGCAGTGACCTTCGTCACATGAAGCGCACAAGGTCCGTTGCGGTAAGAAGTTCTTGAAGAATCTCTGGATCGTGACCACCCTCGTGCAGGTCCTTCGGTGCCTTGGCCTGATGGACCTGCAGCAACGCCATGGTGTGCAGGGCAGAGGCAGCTTCCCCACAGGCCTAGTAAACCTTGCCGGATAGCTCCGACAAGTACCTACAGGCCCGGGAAGGAAGACACGGTTCTCCGTGCCAAGTGGAGTTAGGGCACAGCTGCATAGCAATGGCCCGCTCCACTGGTGGGTACGCGTGTATCCCTTAGCTGCCCCTCCATCAAGGGTGGTGAGGGAGGAGGAGCCACTGGGACAGTTTCTGGCAGTAAAAGGTGCCGTCTACGTCCCCGTGAGCTCCTCGTGCACTTCCGGGAAGAAAGGCACTGGGGTGGGTTGCTGAGAACCAGCGCGCCAACCCGAGATACCAATCATCCAGCCTCGAGGGCTCGGGACACGGTGGAGGGTTCAACACGAGCCCAATCCTGTTGGCGGCCCGGGAAACCGCTGGCCGGAAATCTCCGGGTCTGACTCAGGTACCGCTGGCACACCGGAATGAGGCAGCGGCGCCGAGTCATCGTCCACGGAGAGGTCTGACCCACCCTCCGATGCAGCGATCAACATCTGATCGTCGCGGGGAGCACCAAAAGAAACGACTGCTACACACCTCGAGGATGGTCCAGCACGTTCCGTTGGTCGCTCAACTGGCTGCGGAGCGTGAGAGGGATGAGGGTTCCTAGGGGGTTGGTTCCCCGAAGGAAGCGCGCTCACCGTAATCCTCAGGTCTTCCGTGTCACTGCCCGAAGCAACCCTCTGGGAAGGAACTTCCCCTTTGCAGAAACGAGAGTCTCGACCGCAGCTCCGCAATGGTCATATTCCCACAATGGGTGCATGACTCATCTACAAAAGCTGCCTCAGCGTGTTCGAGGCCCAGACACACAAGGCAGCGATCGGGACCATCCCGTGACCCCAGGTAACGCCCACACCAGAATGGAGAGGTCCAAGAAAGCTTGTGGTTTCACACTCTTTAGTAGAAAGCATCGAAATGCTTGGCTCCGAAGCAAAAAGCTGAAGTGAAATCGCACCTGCTGCTCATTATATACCAGCGCTGCGAGGCTGAACAGCTGATGCAAATGATTGCACGCCAATGTGCATTGGCTTGTTTAGTTTCACTCGAAGTAGATTGGCCTCTCTAGCAAGATTCCTATTCGTCGGTCACGACGTACGTCTGAGTGACCGACTGATAGGGAACTAGCTAGTTGTAATTTGTGTCCAGTTCCATTTACCTTTAAATGTAATAAATCATAATTACATTTTTATTAACTATTTTAAATTATAGCTCTATATGTATTGTGAAATTTCATCATAATTTTAAATACTCAAATACACCCTAGTGTACATTAAACTAGCTATTATTGCCGTAATACCATAATGCACCCTACATAGCATTAAATTGAACAATTTACTATTAAATGATATGCCATACTCAGCTTTGATTTAATGAAATTTTTTTTTGGTAATTTACAGTTTCATAAAACATCCGAAACAAACCGTTTCAAAATTAATCGAGTTTCAAACATGACATACGAGTGAGTAAAAAGTAGGTGGTTTAGAAGAGCATCTTTAAAAATATATATAAAAAAACTATAAAAAGCAATACAACTAGATTGTTACTGAAAAGAAATAAACTATTGTACATTCATGAAAAATTTATTGAAGTTAGCAGCGCCACTACCTCTAGTTTAATCACTCCCCTACACTGTATACTTACCTATATACTAATAAACATTGCATTGTTGGACCACAAATATGTGAAATATTGCAAAATTGTTGTATCAGTAGAACTGTTGGATGACTGAAGTTCATGTGCTTTCAGTGGCGAAACTATAAAAGATATCAAATGCTGACATACAACCTGCTTCTTCATTTCCAAGCGAGTAGACATTGTAATCCTAGGGGAGCATTTAACTGAGGCACTATAGGCTTCATAAATATCTTATGAGGGAAACTTTAATGCCATCAAGAACAATAGCTCAAGATACTGTAGGAGAAAATCAGTTTCAGTATCACAGTCTGAAGAACTAACGAATACAAATGTGTCTGAAATAAAAGCTGTAGCTTTCATCATCGGTGTCTGCAAATGTTCATGTTCTACAGCTTCTCAGAAACTGAGATGTGCAGATCAAGGCCGTGTCGGTCTTTACATATTCAATCACGGGAATATGCTCTATCAAAAGACTAGGTGATTAATGTTGAGTTTAAAATGTCATCTACCAAATCTGAATCCAAACACGTTTTCTGGTCAGAGGAGGCTGTCTAATTTGAGCATGTGTACGTTGAGTGTGTATCCTCACACGTGTGTGTGTGTGTGTGTGTATGTGTGTGTGTGTGTGCTGGGGGTTCAGATGTATGGACATTACTTACAGTGGCTGGGTCCTGCTGGGCAGTGCATATGTTTGGTACATTTCATTCCCGCCATTATGAGAATGTGCAAAACGGCGCTCACACAATGACAGCCATCTGTCTGTCTTTGCTCTCAGATGACAAGAGACAGTCAGTCACTGAAACAATCCATCTCTAAACAGATCAATAATCCAATGTCATGATAAATAAGCTCATAAAGCATGCCTTGACCAATCATCTCTCCAACTGATTACTTTCACATTTTCTGCTGAAACAGACAGAATAATCTTAAATATTGGGTGCGGCTGAAATGGCACACCAGCAAAGCCCTGATCACACTACCTTAAGGGTGTTAAAAATGACCATCCATTTTTCAGTAATTGTGTTAAATAATTATGAGGCCAGACGATAAATATGAAAAAATATAAAAACATATGAGCACAGATGTTTCATTAAAAAAGGCTGCCAGTCATACTGTAGGCCCTATCATACACATGGAGCAATGCGGTGCCAGTGTTTTTTGCTAGTTTCAGCCTGACGCAATTTTTTTGTTATTGAAAGAACGCATTAGTAATATACGCCTATAGGCAGGTGCACAATGCGCATACACTTTGTCCCATAGATGGTCTGCTTGCACGCTTTAACCTCGCGCACGAACAGATCAGTTTCCTAGAAGTGTTTTTCTGCTTGAGAATTTCCACAATGTAAATACTGTAGCGAAGCCGCCATGGCACGAGCTCAACTGGCTTTTAAAGGGAATGGCAGATGAGACTCTGATTGGTGAGTGCTTAGACCATGTGCTTAGATTGTTAAAATAGGGCCCATTATCTTTCATACCCTCATCATCAGCAATACATACCCAGAAATACATTAAGCCTCCTGTTCCCATTCTGGAGGTTAGACATTACTTTTTCAAGGGGGTGCAAGCAAATAGGCAGACCGGTATGGTTGTAACCACTGTAACGACTGAGACAAATCAGACACAATTATTTGTTTTAGGTAACAAATAATATTTAAAACTCACTCTGGGATCTGTGGTCCGATCCCCCAACATGGGCAAGAAGGATCTTTGGTTACCATGACTTGATCGATCAGATAAGTTGGTTTTATTGCTGTGAAGAATGTCCAAACGGAGCAGACAGAAACAGACTCTAAAACAAACTTTGCTGCATTAATCATAGACGACCGGATCTATAAATGAACATGCACTGCAGAAAATTGTGCGAATGATTTTTGATACTGTGGATTATTTTGATAGAACCAACGGTCAATGTAAACTCACCTATACAATGTTTGGTCTCTATAACTTGGTACTTTGAAGATCGAAATGACTGTGTACATGATACAGTATGTCGATAACAACAACATATTTGCAGTGTTGTGCAAGTTACTTCCAAACTGTAATACATTATACATTACTTGTTACTGTAATTTAAAAGTAATTCATTACCTTACAATATTACTGTCTCAGAATTGTAATGCGATACATTACTCCTGTATTACTTTTGAGTTACTTTCACCAAAATATCTATACAGTAGTAGAACTTAACATTCTAAGGCTGTAACAATATGCTTTATAAAACCGAAATCGCAACACTCTGCAGAACCTGCAGAATCGCGACACACCCCTTCCAACTCCAAGAGTTATCCTTCCCGTCCAGATCCAATGCTACCACATCTTTAAATTACAATTAGTATTATTTGAATTTTGAAGTTAACATTATAAAATACCTAGACCTACACCACAAAACTAGTTGAGGATAAATTATTTAAAATTGGGGAATTCCAGCGTTTTGGACGTGACATTTGCAGTCAAAACTTGAAATATAAATTCTCAGAAAATGCATTTAATACCAATATATTGAAACGTCTGTTTATCCAAAGGATACCCTCTTAAAAGAGTCCAGACATTAGAAAAATATCAGTCTACACATGCGTTTAATATTTATAATGAGGAGGCAAAATTTTTTTTTGTAATTCGGTGAATTACACAGCGGAAATCAAAAGTAATACTACCCACCGGATGAAGAAGGGTTGGCTCTCCACAGAACATAAAATATTCATTTTATTTTATTTTTCGTGTTCGCATTTATGAGGAAAAAACAATGTAGGCCTCCATGACAGTTCTCCGTTACGGACGCGACCGCTCTGAAGCGGCACTAAAAGACTGTTTTAAAACTTTCACAGAGACCTCAAAAAGAAGACACAAATTTCTTTAAAGTGAATTTCGATTTGTACTAATTGTATCTTAATTTTAATCAATGTTTCATCAACCAATTGCCTGGATTTAATAAATAAGAAGTAAATATAGCAGACAATAGATAATCACGACATGAAGGCGCCTGCGCGTGAACTAGAGCGCGTCTCATACATTAACCGAAACTCAGCGTTGGCTATAAGGTAGCCTACTTCACAGACCTGAAAAATATATATATATTGAAATGTCTACTTGTAAACAGAACGATTCAAAACGAAAGGAAACGGACTGCTCCCTGCTTATCTGTATGAAATGTGAATTTCTCTCTGGCGCATTCACTACTGCGAAGATCGCGAGTCAGCAACTTCAACTTCATCTTTATTAATAAACAATTAAAATGTCTCCTTGCTATATTTGACATATTCATAATCATTGCTTTTGCCGGTTCTTTGTGACAGCTTTTAGTTGCTTTCCTTACATCATGTTACGTGAACGCGTCACCACCGCATCAAAAATGATTGCGTGATGAAAACAAGAAAAATACCACCTAAACATAGCCTACAGTAACTGTTTAGAAAGAAAACACAGAACAAATGGAGTAGCCTAATGCGCATACGACCATCTCGCGAATGTACAGTCTTCTTTTTCACCCATTAGCCGCTTTTCCACTGGCCAGCGCGAGCACAGAGGCCGAAAACATGCCTCACGGCACTCCTGTTAAAAATAAATCGCTATAAAAAATATATCAGACGCTGTCATTTAGTCTTTATTTACAAACTTGGACACCACACGCGGCTATTATTGACTGACCACGAACAGGTAACTTAGCCTACTTGCATTTTTCATTCGTTAATGTCTGGCGGTCTTGGTGTTTTTTTGTTGTTGTTTTTTTACAATTAAAACTAAAAGTGTGTTGTAACGCAAGCATAACTGAACATGTAATATAGTAAAATATTACTGAAAATTGATTAGTAATGCCTTACACTACTGCGTTACAGCAAAAAGTAATATGTTACTGTAATGCATTACTTTTGTAACGCGTTACTCCCAACACTGCATATTAGTATTACAACAATCTTTCAAAGTTTCTTCATCAGCTACCACTCATCCAGCGTGCACATGCAAATGAGCAACCTTGGAACAAAGACCCATAAATCAAACTCTCCCGCTTGGAAACCCCACCTTTCTTATTGGTCGAGCCAACCCTGAGAGGTGGGACCTTTCTCAGGCTTTAAAAATTGCATCCACACAAGCCCTCCTCTCTTTTTGGCCTTCTCGGTACGTTCGAGGTGCTGTGCTGTCCTGTGTGGCCTCAGCAGGCCCCAGGGCAGCAAGCCTTGACTCACAACCAGCCATGTGCTCATTCAGGAGAGAGAGGACTCTCTCAACCGCAACAGAATCCAAGACAACCTCAGGAGTTTGGCACAACGTCTTCATTCAACGCAGAAGAAGTCCATCACAACTCCCACCCTTTGCTCTCTTAGTCCTCTCTTCCTCTGGCCTTCACTGCTGCTTCTTCGGGATGATGTCTGCATGAACCATGGGCCCCTGCTGTGACCACAGCCTGCTAGGCCTTCACTCTCCCAACAGAGTCGAACTAACCACGCAAGTTCATCATATCTTCTTCATCCAACGAAGAAGAAAACGACTGCAACTTCAACATTTGACACTCATTGTGTCCACTGCAAGGCCATGCAAGTATTCTTTTAAGAAGGTGCTTTGAAAATTATAATATTGATGGTTCTTTTCATAGTTAAATGGATCTTTTCCACAGTTCAATTTCCTACCTCCAATTTCATTCTGTCACTTTAACCATCTACCTATGAATGCATGAATGTTAATACAACTTGTGCACAACATGTATTTGGTTCTTCTTTTTCACCCATTAGCCGCTTTTCCACTGGCCAGCGCGAGCACAGAGGCCGAAAACATGCCTCACGGCACTCCTGTTAAAAATAAATCGCTATAAAAAATATATCAGACGCTGTCATTTAGTCTTTATTTACAAACTTGGACACCACACGCGGCTATTATTGACTGACCACGAACAGGTAACTTAGCCTACTTGCATTTTTCATTCGTTAATGTCTGGCGGTCTTGGTGTTTTTTTGTTGTTGTTTTTTTACAATTAAAACTAAAAGTGTGTTGTAACGCAAGCATAACTGAACATGTAATATAGTAAAATATTACTGAAAATTGATTAGTAATGCCTTACACTACTGCGTTACAGCAAAAAGTAATATGTTACTGTAATGCATTACTTTTGTAACGCGTTACTCCCAACACTGCATATTAGTATTACAACAATCTTTCAAAGTTTCTTCATCAGCTACCACTCATCCAGCGTGCACATGCAAATGAGCAACCTTGGAACAAAGACCCATAAATCAAACTCTCCCGCTTGGAAACCCCACCTTTCTTATTGGTCGAGCCAACCCTGAGAGGTGGGACCTTTCTCAGGCTTTAAAAATTGCATCCACACAAGCCCTCCTCTCTTTTTGGCCTTCTCGGTACGTTCGAGGTGCTGTGCTGTCCTGTGTGGCCTCAGCAGGCCCCAGGGCAGCAAGCCTTGACTCACAACCAGCCATGTGCTCATTCAGGAGAGAGAGGACTCTCTCAACCGCAACAGAATCCAAGACAACCTCAGGAGTTTGGCACAACGTCTTCATTCAACGCAGAAGAAGTCCATCACAACTCCCACCCTTTGCTCTCTTAGTCCTCTCTTCCTCTGGCCTTCACTGCTGCTTCTTCGGGATGATGTCTGCATGAACCATGGGCCCCTGCTGTGACCACAGCCTGCTAGGCCTTCACTCTCCCAACAGAGTCGAACTAACCACGCAAGTTCATCATATCTTCTTCATCCAACGAAGAAGAAAACGACTGCAACTTCAACATTTGACACTCATTGTGTCCACTGCAAGGCCATGCAAGTATTCTTTTAAGAAGGTGCTTTGAAAATTATAATATTGATGGTTCTTTTCATAGTTAAATGGATCTTTTCCACAGTTCAATTTCCTACCTCCAATTTCATTCTGTCACTTTAACCATCTACCTATGAATGCATGAATGTTAATACAACTTGTGCACAACATGTATTTGGTTCTGATTCTCTGCTTGCATACGAAATTTACTTTACGATTTAGATTGTGACTACATGCTCTTAATAATACTGTACAGTAAGAAAGACATTTCCCTTCCCCAGAAATTAATATTTCTTAGAATTAATAAACAATTAATGCTGAGTGTTCACGGGACAAACAGGTGGGTTGAAGTAAAAATTAATTTTACTACATTAAGTTAATTATATTAACTGATCCAAATATTCATAACCAATTATAACCAGTTATTATTGTTTATTAATATTTAATAGAGCTAATTTGCTACACCACTTAGAACTAACGATGGATGGAGGAATGATGGATGGCAGACAGACAGACAGATAGATAAATAGAGACAGACAGACAGACAGACAGACAGATAGGATAGATAGATAGATAGATAGATAGATAGATAGATAGATAGATAGATAGATAGATAGATAGAAAAGAATACAAGTCTGAATACAAAAAAAGACTGAAACCTTAATCATTGCTCCAGACCAAAAACTACCTCAAATCAAACATTCGAAGTTTCCAAACTCTTGCTCTGTAGAGTGTGTATATTAGATAAGTACAATATAAATTTAAAGTTGGTAAACACCACAAAAAAACTAAGTTACAGACTTAAAAAGTACTACAACCATCCTCAGTCTCCCCTAGTAATGAGCTGCTATACGTGTCTTAATTAATGAAGCGTTTGAGTGACGAGTAGGTTTTGGACAGAAACATACATCTTAATCCGACAGTCATGATCAGTGCTGAACCAGAGTAGATGAACTTGTGATTTTATTTATCATGAGTTATTAGAAGTAAAAAGCACCTACAGTATACATGAAGTGAAAGCTGTCTGTGTGAAAAGCTCCATCAAAAGAAACAGAGGCAGATGATGGTCAGAGATATAGGCTCTAATGGCTTGAGGATCAGTGTAGAGTACAAAGAGACAATAGTGAAACCTGAGAGTGATAGACAGGTTGCCAAAGAAAGACCAGATGATGCTGTCACATCCTCCTCTCACATTTGAGAGATATGTAGTAATAGTTGTGTCACAGTGACAGACTGAAAAAGAGAAAGGGCAAAGTTCAGAGCAATTAAAAAGAGCATGCTGTTGTTATTTTGACTAATAGATTTACCAGTTTATGTTTTCTAGACATCATAGGTAATCAACAGAATGTGTGTGGATCAAAACAAATTCATCCTAATGGTTTTTCCAGCACAAATAGCAAACTGAAAATTGCTACACTATTCACGATTGTCAAAACTGAACATTTAAAGATAGCATGTTTGTTTGCGTGCCTTCGGAATACACGCTATAGCAAACAAAGGTTTATCAACGTTCATTTGCATTTTGTCTAGACGCGACATCACATTTATCCTTTTGTTTTACATAAACAATGTATTGACCCAGTATCAGCAGGGGTAACATCCCCAACTACAGTGCAAAAACATGAAACACTCTTTTGTCTTGGGGAAAAACGACACACGTGGGAATTCTGAAAACTGCTTCCTGCGTCTTTCACGTTTGCAACCAAAAAAAAGTGCAGAAAATACCTATTGTCGGAATGTTGCTGTTCACTATGACTGAGTCTATCACTAAGTCTACAAGCTAATGATGTCAACGAGGGGGGGGGGGTGGCCAAATAAATTCCTTCTGACTATTAATTAACAAACAACCACTGCATTAATAGTGACACAACAGAATTATATCCACTTCAACAGCAAATTGAAAAAATGAGGAATTACTTGATAGGTATGTATTTGGTAACACTTTGCAACTCATTTTATTTATATATGGAAGCATTAGTTAATGCAATAGATATAGCATGTATTAATCTATTCTCAGTCAATGTTTACTTCAACATAATCCAATACACTAACATTTTTAAGTTAATTTTGGGATAAATTATCAATAATGTACACTACTAGTCTTCAGTGTCTCATTACCCATTAGAAATCATTCTAATATGCTGATTTGCTGCTCATGAAACATTTCTTATTATTATCAATATTAAAAAAACAGTTGTGCTGCTCAACATATTTGAAGAGACTTTGATACATTTTTCAAGTTTCTTTGATGAATAGATGTACAAACCTTTACTGTAACGTTTAATCCGTTTACTGCATCCTTGGTGAATAAATTAAAAGAAAAATCTTACTGACCCTACACTTTTAAGTGATAGCATATTATGAACTAACATGACTGAATAAAGTATTGATTGTAATAAGAATTGTACAAATGTGAATGTTTTTATAATATATTTACAAATTAACATAGGTTAATAAATACTGTAAATGTTGTCTATTGTTATAATCATACCTAATGCATTAAGTGCACAAATTGAAACTTATTGTAAAATATCATATTTTCTTTATTTCATGATCCGACATAATTCTTTCAAATTACAGAAATAAATCCAAATGAACAAGGTGATCAGTCCACGTGCTACAGTTAGTGCTCGTTAAACTTAACACTTTACAAAAATACAGAGCAATTAGGGCCCTAATGAGAGGGTAGCTGGGGGAGGGGACTGTTGGCGAGGGGAAGGAGGTGAGGAGAGGACAGGACAGAACAGAGAGAGACACAAATCTGTAGATACACTTTCTCTCTCATTACCAGACAAAAAGGCAGTCTTATTCAGCACCAACAGCCTGTTGCGTCACTGGTAATCTCAATAAAACACTTTATGCTTTTCTCACCAGTTACCTGGATTGGAGTGAAAGAGCTCTCCTTTTTTTTAGGGGAAAATCAGTGTAATAGACTCAAAAGTTGTAAAATGTGGTAAACAGAGCTAAAATTATTATTGGTAGCTAAAGGAAAAAATTGCCAAAATGTTTAATAAATGAACAACTACAGTACAATATGTAAAATATTGAATTATGAATGAAATGTTGCTGTTCACCTTATAGTTTTTTTTTTGTTTGTTTTTCCTCTTTCTGTCTTTTCTGTAAGTCTATGGAGATTGCAACAAGTAGTAATGTTATGAGCTGCAATCAAAGCTTTTCTCTTTTCAAAAGTTTGGGGTCAGTAAGAGTTTTAAAAAGAAATGTATAAAAGAAATGCTGTTATAAACTTTTAATTTATCAAAGAATCCTGAAAAGCACGAAAACATTAAGCACCACAACTGTTTTCAACATTGATAACAATAGGACATTTCAGATTTCTGAAAAGAAAACAAAAAAACAGCTGATAAAAATACTTTGTCATTTCAGCCAACGTGAGAATATCGTCAAATAAATTTTTACTACTTTATGAGCACATTAAAAATCCCCTATTAGGAGCTTAGTGAAGGCCATGTGGGCCTGCTGACAACCCATAACACTTTCTCAAATGGAGAAATAACACAGATGACCAAAGACTGACCATGCAGTATAATGTTTGAATTTCACGACTGGCCTTTTCTCGTGGGTTTCTGTTGGTTCCAGTGATGCAGTTGAGTGATTCATGTTTATAGTTTTGGCGGGCTATTCACTGGCATTAAGAGCAGGAAGACACCCTCTCTTAATGAGCAGGTCGCTGAAAGCCCTCTGATTAGCCCAATTAATGCTCCTTCCCATCACTGAGGAGTGCCACTGTCCGAATCAGTTTATTTGAGCTGCACATCTCTTCAGTACCAGCCCCCTACACAGCTATATCACACTCAAATTAATAATATGGTCAAATCGTTGTTTCCTTGGTTTCGCTCAACTGGAACTTCTCTCAGTAAAAATTATACAGTATAAAGCACTAACAAACAAAAGAAACAGCAACTAGAGAGACAAATGTTTCTCTCATCCTCTCTGTGAGTGGACATGGTTCGTCGTTTCGCACAGACCTCCACTCCTCACACCCACAGTCACAGTGAGACAGTTCTCTGTGTTCTTGCAGCCTGACCAGAGCTTCACAAGTTAAGCCAAGTTTGGCTCAATAATGTTATAATTTGAGGAAACAAAGCCCTGTGTAAGCCTGGTTTTAACCTGTATCGGATCATCCTAAAACAGTTGTAAAAAATACATTTCATCAGATATTTAGTTAATTCCTACACTTTTTAAAGACGAGCAGTGAAAAAAAAAAACAGACTGAGCAGTGGGAGAAAAACATTTTAAAATGATGAATTAATTAAAAATAAAATAAAAACAATATACTCTAAATGCAAGACATTGTTTCTTACATGTGGATTTTTTAAAGAATACCCTGGCCGCTCTTTACAATATCATAAAAGTGATGAGGGCCATAGCTGTCAAGCTCCAAAATGACTAAAAAGCATCATAAAGTGGTCTATACTACTTATGTACAATATTCCAAGTCCTCTGAAGCCATACGATCACAATTAAAAACAGACTAAAATTTAATTCTTAATTCATTAAAAATTTTGTTTGCATGGCATCACAAGAGTTCACGAGAGAAGAATTGAGGATAGATGATATAAGACTTGTATAATAAAGTGCATGATGCAGGCCACAATTTTTTAATGCAGATTTTGCGTCCTTTTTAAAGCTTCAAAACTCCCATTATTTGTAATTACATGAAAAAAAGAAAGAGTTGCATTATTCAAAATTTGTCCTTTTGTGCTCTACCGAAGGAAATCATATGGCACAAGATGCAAAGAGTGCTACTGGGGTATAAAGTCCGAATCTCTGTGCTCTTTGGATGCCGGATAGTTCAACTTGGAAAAATCATATGAGGCCAAGGCACTCGAGAATTTAGACAAAATTAAAAAAAAAAACTTTGTTAATCATGGCTATAAATTCTTGAGTGCCTTGGCCTCATGTGATTTTTGAAAATCATATGGGTTTGGAACAAAATTAGGGTGAGTAAATGATGAGAGAACTTTTATTATTGGGTGAACTGTCCCTTTAAAGCACACCTTAATTTCCAATTTCTCTCTTGACCCTCATAGTTTTATTTTCATGTTTACAGTCATACATTTTTATGCATGGAACCAAATTAAATTCATAAATCCAGCACTGAAGGATAAGCATAAGTCATGCCGCACTGTTTTGATTTATCATCGCCTTTTGACTTTGGAAGGAATTATACCAATAAAATAAAACCAGCGACTTTGGCAAGGCCATCCCATAATCACTGAGACACAAGCTCATGATTCCCCATTCTCATCATCCAAATAAGTCTGTGGATCAGTATCCAATTATATCCCAGGATACACCTCCACATTCATTGGTACGTCCTTTGGGTCATCACTTTAGAAAGTCAAGCACTGCATTCCTCTCACATACCCACAATCTGGCGGTTAAAGAAACAAACAATGAGGTCCATTTATGTCTTCAGAAAAGGAAATTGTACCAGGATAAAATGTTTTGTGCTGTTAGAAAGGTCAATCGCTTTAAAGACGTTGTAAACAATTTCGGAATACTAATTCAAAACTGCAGTGATCTATACCGTGTTTTATGACATGATATCAAATTCAGGCCATTGACTGAATCAGTACACAATAATGGAGGTTTAAATGACACATTATAGTGACTAATTGGGCTGTATTGTGAAGTAATTGTGTAACCTTTTCTACAGATGTTATTAGAAGATTAGAAGAAACTTGAGCAGCTGTAGCCCAATAGCACAGCAATCCCTACAACCCAATGGAAAACCACATTCTCTCAGTGTCACAAGACTCTGCTCATTTAATGACACTGAATATGACAACAGATTCAATTGTTTTAAAGGATAGCTCAACCACTAATGAAAATTCATAATTTACTCAACAATGTTGTTCAAACCCATACGACATGAAATATTCCTTTTGTGGTATAACAATGAACTGAATAAATGATTGAAAAGAATGATTTTGTTCTCAATTGGAAATCACTAGGCCTGCTTGTTACTTAATGAGCTTTGAAAAATGTCAAGATTTGTAGTAAATTACTTTCAATTTAGTTTTTTTACTCTTACGTTTTTTTTAAATACGTTTTTCACTTATAAGCTTGACAACTTCAGTCCCTATTTACTGTAAATGCATGGAAAATGAGCAAGTACAATAAAATAAAATATAAAGTCTTTCAACATTAAAAATGAACTTTAAAATGTACAATAATTAAATTTCTGTGAAATGTCACATCTAGTTTGCAGCAGTTACATTTAATGAACACGCCATTGAAAAGCACCCTTTGGCCTGTCATTTCCCGAGCCGGACTCCCCACAATGGCCGGCCCGACGAAGCGAATAGAAATAGTATTTCGAATCACGCTGCTGTGGTCCGATGAACATCCCCGCTCCACACTCTGAGCAAAGAATGTGCAGTGATGTCACCGGGAGGCAGGGGTAAGTGAGAAACGCTGTGATTTAGGGACAGGACATGGCGGAGGGAGGCAGGAAGGGGATGAACAGTGGGAGCAGTGAGGGGGAAAGAGAGGGGGATGAAATGGCGATGAGAGAGGTCTGGGGGCTTCTGCTGCCACCGCCGTAATGGCCCAAACGAGGTGGAGGGGAGAGCAGTGGAGTGAAGTCAGGGGTGAGGCGGTGGTGACTCTGCTTCAACGCCATATGAGCTGGCAGCTTGTCACAACCCAACCCATCACACAAAGGCAGACACAGACACATTCCCATTATCAGATCAGACCTGCTCCCTCAGCCTTTACATGTTACCAGCACAAGTGTGATAAACACATCAGAATCAACCAGCATTCCTTGTCTACACCAAGTGCCATCATCAGGCCAAAGATAATTAGTTACACGTTCTCTAAAATGCTTGTTACAGCAATATTCATCATCATCCTGATTGACGTTTTTTCTGTAACAATCATTGAAGCTTCCAGAAGTATCCAAGGGTCTTTCAGTCGATCCATCCATCCATCCATCGTATCTATCATCTATCTATTTATCTGAATCTATCATCTATCTACTGCATCCATCCATCCATCCACTGTATCTATCCATCCACCCATCTATCTACTGTATCCATCCATCCACTGTATCTATCCATCCACCCATCTATCTACTGTATCCATCCATCCACTGTATCTATACTTCTATCCAAATGTCTGCTGTATCCTTCTACACATCCATCCATCTGTTGTCTCTATCCATTCACCCATCCATTCATCCATCCATCCATCCATCCAATGCATCTAAACATCCACCCATCTATCTACTGTATCCATCTGCTGTCATCCATCCATCCATCATTTATCTATTTATCTGAATATATCCATCTATCTACTGTCTCCATCCATCCTTCCATCCACTGTGTCCATCCATTGTATCAACACATCCATCCATCCACTGTATCTATACATTTACCCATCTATCTACTGTATCCATCCATCCATCCGTTCGTCCATCAATCCATCCATCCACTGTATCAGTCTGTCCGTCCGTCCGTCCGTCCATCCATCCACTGTATCTATCCATCCACCCATCTACCTACTGTATACATCCATCCATCCGTCTATCCATCCATCCACCCATCTATCCACTGTATCCATCCATCCACTGTATCTATCCATCTATTCTTCCATCCATCCATGCACCCATCTATCTACTGTATCCATCCATCCGGCTTATAAACCTTAAACATTCATAGTTTGTCTGGACCTACTTTTCTAGTTAAAATGACAGTTTCTATTGATTACATTATATTATATTTCTATTCATTTTAGTTATATTTTCTTACATTAAAATTCAAATTGCAGTTCTACATCGTGCTTGCTATCACAATTTAAATTCAGGAATGGAATTTATATTTAAAAGGAATTCTAAATTAAATTCTGAATTGCGTTTGACAGACTAAGCCACTACTCATGTATTTCCCTTGTCTACCCTATGAATATTTATGCAGATTAAAGTCAGGTTGGTAAAAATAGCTGAATATGATTATTGTGTAGGCACTTGGTTAAAAAAGGAACAAAAAATGATCTCCTTTTACTACGGAAATAAGATCTACTTTATAAGTCTGAAGTGATTATTCATCTTTTTAAGCACATACATATTTAAAGCACAGGATAATTTGAATTATTGGATATACAGTTGCAATCAAAATAATTCAACCCCTCGGAGACTGTAATAATTTACAAGTGTAAGCTTTTCTAAAGATACAGAGTTTTTTCTTTAATTGCATCAATCAGTTTAGTGGCAAATTAAAAGTGATAATGTCAAAATATAATGTAATGCTTTTGAGTAAGTGTTTTATTCAATGATTCACACAATTTACATAATTTACACAATTATTCAACCCCTATTCAAAACTGCTGTTTTTAAGTCACTTATTTGTATGGTATGGTACAAAATTGTGTTAAAACACAATTAAACCATTGGAAACTCTATAGCTAAACTGAATTAGCTTGTGCTGTGACACATACATACATTTAGCTCAAGCATGTGCTAAAGTGGAGTAGGAAATATGGCCGAGTCAAAAGAGCTCTCACAAAATCTATAGAGAACAGATGGTTTTATTACAATAGTCTATGCCTACAAGAAGATTTCCAAAACACTACAAGTTCCTAGAGACACAGCCGGCAGCCTTATTCATAAGTTTAAAATTTGTTACCAGAAAACCTTTGAGGGTGTTGAAGAAAAAGCACAATATCATTAAGGGGAATTAAATGTTTGATCAGAGCAACTAAGAAAATCCCTCAATTTACTGCCAAAGACTTGCAAGATGAGCCGATGAAAGGAGGAAAAAAAACATTTCAAAGCAGAGAATAAGAAGAACAGTATAACATGGGCTTAATGTTGAGACATCTAGCCGAATGCCACTCTTGACCAAGAATAACATAAAAGGCAAATTTGAATTTGTTCAAATTCATTTGGATCGACCTGTGGAGTTCTGGAAGTTTGTTTTATGGAGTTTTATGTGACCAACCCAAAGATTATCAGTCATCTGTAAGCTTTTTCAAGCGATGAATTGGCCAAGATCGCAGTAGAGAGGTGACAGTAGCTTCTAAGCACTTACAGCAGTGTTTATTGGAGGTTATAAAGAATAAAAGATTCTCACAAAATTTGACTTTTGGAAGTTGAATAGTTTTGTACATGAATGTTTAGAGTCAATTTGATTTTTTACCAACTTTTCATTCTCAGAATTACTCAATTGTGCATTGATAAACTTTATATAATAATTTATTGATGCCTTTGTTTAATTGTTTTCATAAAATTTTGTTCTCAGCAGCAAAATGTCTTGCAGGTCAAGGGGGTTGAATAATTTTAATTGCAACTACAAATGATACTCCATTTCAAGAAAACAACTGTTGGCCAATCTAAGTCACTGAAGCTTTTTCTTGTAAAACGACAAGCTAACCGATTGCAATTAACCAGCACAGACTTTCGAACCCTACTATGCTGTATAGTTCAATTAGCAGTAAGGAAATATTTGGGAACCAAAATATTGATCTCAAACCTGCTTATGTTCAACATATTGACTGTACCGTGTGCTGAAGAGCGGCAACATGACCTTTAGGTCATCTCAAGCTTACCCATCTCCCTTCATCATAAACAAACAACAACACCCTTTCTACAATGTTGGCACACAAATGAAAGTGTTATACCTCCTAAATAATAGACTGCATTATGTAAATGATATCTGAACAGTTCTGAGAGGGTTATCAAATTCAGTCAGAAATATTCAAGAACAGGCGCACAGACTTTTGACAGTGCATGAAGAGTTTGGAAAGGCTGAGGAGAAAGAGGAGGAGAAGAGGAGGATGATGATGAATAAAAAACTAAACAAAAAGAGGGGCAACGTGTGGAAAGCAGATCTGATCTGGCGACATGTATATATTTCGCATTCGGCAAACAAACAAAAGGCCGGTAAATAGCAGGAGAGGAAATGCGTGGTTATCCGATGCCGCCGCTCCGCGCTCAGCCCGCACCTCCCGGCTAGGGTTTCCCTGGAAGACAAAGAGCCACCAGCGCATTCTGCCGGCCTGCCCACAAAAAACTGCGCTGAAAAAGCCAACACCTCTTCCCTTCGGGGGCTCCACAAAACACTTTTGTTAGTCGATATTAAAACATGTTGCAATATCAGCCCCTGTCTCACGAAGGAAACTTAATCACGTGCATGAGGAGGAAGCTAGCCGGCTGGTTTTTAATACAGGGACTAAGAACATCATCAGAGGAGAGGGTTAGTCAATTTATGATGGTAGGGTTAGTTAACTGTTAAAGGGATAGTTCACCTCAAAATTTTTATTCTATCATCATTTACTCACCCTCATGGCATTCCAAACATGTACGACTTTCTTTCTTCTGTGGAAAACAGAAGATATTTTAAAAGTCAATGGGGTTCGAACAACATTGGACTCCACTGACTTTTATTAAATGGACAAAAATAGGAAAATTTTAAATAAATTTATAAAAATAAAATAAAAACTTTTATGTTCCACAGAAACAAAAGTCATACAGGTTTAAAACAATATGAGGTAATATGAATAAATGATCAAAGCATTTTCATTTTTGGGTGAACTATCCCTTTGACACAAAAGAGTGCATCCCTAAATGATGGGCATAACTTGTTATTCTATTAGGGCCAAAAAGAAATGGTCCCACTTTATATTAAGTGGCTTTAAGTACTATGTACTTACATTGAAATTAATAATTTGATACAATGGACTTATTGTGTACATACATGTTTTTACATTGCACTTATATTTTGAAAATACCTGCATGTAATTACAGCTGTAATTAATTTATGTAATTACATTTGTAATTACACAGTTGACCCTTCCCTGACACCTTAACCTACCCTTAAACCTACCCACACCACCACACCTGACCCTAACCTTACCCGTATCACACCTCAATAGCAGCAAAAGTGTTTTACAACACAACCTGAACACAATAAGTACATTGTACTTATTTTTCGATGCAAGTACACAGAACTCAAAGCCACTTAATATAAAGTGGGACCGAAATATTAAACTACTGATTAAAGGTTAAGTCACAACCAGGGTTATTATAGTTAACTAAAACCATAAAAAATATTTTTTGTTACTTGAATATAAACAAACATTAACTTATTAAATAAAATAAAATAAAAAAGATAAAACACCTCACATTTATTAATTTAACATCCGGTTTGATCCGAAGCGACTTACAAATGAGGAATACAAGCAATTCATTTCAAAACCTTAAACTTACTTATTTTGCAGCTAGTTGCCCAGGAGACATTTCTCATTTTCATTTAGTTTAACTTGTACTAAAATAACTAAAAATAAATACAAACTATATATACTTATTATATACTTAAAAATGTATAGACTAAATTACTAAAACTAACAAAAATTAAAACATTTTAAACTCTAAATATTATTTAAAACTATAATAGTATCTCAAAGGTATTAAAATTGTACTGCTCATATGATGCACAATTTAAGCATTCGGATCGGTCAAGTTTCAAGTTTAAACTATTGTGCAAGATTTGGATGAGACATGCAAAGACAGGCTGAAACTGAAAGCAGCAGAATGGCTTTGGTGACTGTACAGTCTCTGGACTCACTCACTCAGCTGGACAACTCCTCCCAATTTCTCGGACCCAGTCGGGGGTCTGTCTCCAATCGACACCACGAGACAAACTGTCCCTTTACTTCTCACTCTACACTGTGTCCTTTCTTCTCTTCTCAGCTTATTTCCCAAAGACCTGAGGCTCTAATGCTTCTTTCTGCTCCCAGAAAATGGAAACTCAATGCCTGGGAAAAGCACAAGAAACAACTTGAGGTCTGTTTCATGTCATACCTATTGTTTGTTGCTAATAGGTAAGACAAGTCAATTTAAAACAGCTTTGCTACCTTAAAAACAGTTGGTGGTCACATTCAGCTGTTTGTAAATGGGAATCCAGGCCACAATTCATACCCAAAGCTAATTGGAGGTTAACTGGCTATTTGACTGAAAACAGCACACACAGAGAAAAAAAACCTATTTGGCTAACAATTTAAGAAAATGTAGGCAGTGTTCATTAAAATAATCAATACTTTTTATTTTTGTACCAACAGAAATTCTGACCACAACAATATAACAGGCAGAGACAGATTCAGCAGACATTTTACATTTTTAACATTTATTTTCACAAGTATTTCCTGTGTTGTTTTTGAAGGAAAAATCTGCAGAATGGACCCTTTTCACATATCTGGGGTTCTCAGATGCGGAAGTTGTCATAGTTGCAACAAGATAAAGCAAACAACATCTGCTTCTGGCTAGGAGCTGAAGAAACTATGCAATACATACTGTAAAATAAATACACTATAAAAAGTGATCAGTTAACTTAACTTAAAAAAAGTGAGGTAACCCATTTTGCCTAATAAATAAACTTAAAAATTAAGTTTTGTGACCTTGACAATTCTACCTAACTTATTTTTTTCAATTACACATGAAGTTTATTTATTTTAAGGCAACAGGATCCTCACCTTTTCTTTTAAGTTAAGTCAACTGATCCCTTTTTACAGTGCATAGTTAATCTATATTTCTGAATATACTTTTGAAGACTATGAAAAAACCTGCTGTAGCTCAATTATAACTGTGCATGTAAACATACACACTCTCTATTTGACTAGTTCTTGGTCTCTTGTGATTTTGCGAAGGTGAAGAGTGAAGAAGATTTTCCCTTCCTTTCTTCCCTGTCCTTCCTCTCTATCTAAACCACCCAGGAAATAATGTCACAGTGACAAGGTGAAGTGCAGGTCTATTCATGAATTACGTAAGGACTCCTAATCCCTTTGACAGATCGGGAAGAATCACCTCTCTGTCATGGTGAGGGAGAGTATACAGTGTCATGGTAAAAGCTGGGGATATGGTTCAGTCCCATCAATAAAATACGGTTCTACAGTTATTGCGTCATCTCATGGGGAAACATCTCCAGGCTCCATCTGGGGAAATACTTGAGTTGTTAGTATTTCACTCTGTTTTAGATCTTCAGAGCAGTGTATAAACCACAAATGTACACAACACAATATTGGATTTTCTAAAGACTAAGGTTAAGTCTTATGGCCCAGGATCTCTTGATAACAGACTAATGGCTTTTAATTCTTGTCTGATAAGCTCACAAAAGCACAGGCACAATCTGGGTTCAGTAATAGCTTTTATTTTTGAGTCTCCTACATGTATAGTCAGGGCTAATGTCCCCAAAATATGTTTTTTTTTTTGTTTGGTAAGGCTTTTGTTAATCAGAATATTTAATGATAACCATCAATTGGCCATACCTTTTTCAGTTATCTAATAAAAGGATGAGCTTTGAACCATTTTAAAGATGTATTATTCAGTTGTGCCTGCCTGATTCTATTTCTCAAAAAAACAAAAAAAACAAACAAAAAAAACAGAAGCATTGTTAACGTGAAATCAAAAGCAAAATGACAAGACTATACAAGCATGGAAAACATATAGTGTAAATGGGTCCATATACCCGTTCATTCATTTTTCGATTTAATATTAAAAGTTTAATAGAAAAATTAGAAAACCACTAATTTATGTGCGCTTCGCTACAACATAAAATCATCCGCTCAGTGCTGTTCAGTGAGTCACACAGCTTTGCCACACAGATTTTGATAGTTGGACAACTAAATAAAACCAGTGGTGTGCTTAAGTAGCAGGCTGATGGGTGCAGATGAGAGATAACCAACATTAATATTCCTGAAATAATCAGATAATATTTCTCTGGCACGTAGGTTGTCGAACCCATGTCTATAGAGAAGAAAACCCTTACTAGGCCAATTTGTGTCAAAGCATTCCTTAGTCCGGTTGTTGGATGAGACTTTAAGAATCCATCCAGCAGCGGAAGACTATTATTCTACAGGGAACTGTGGAAGAATGGGTTGATCTTTGGTTGACCAATCAGCGGAAAGGGGCGTTTCATGCCCTACATGTGGAGTCTAAAAATATAAAATCAAGCCGAATTCTCGTTTTTTAATTTTTATGTTGTTGTTGTGAAAAAACAAGAAAAAAACACAAATAAATTAGCCATTTTTCAATTTTTTCTAATTTCAATATTAAATCGAAAAACAAATAAATGAATTAAATGTTCACGGACCCCTAATGTGCCTTATACGTGTATAGGTGCATGTTTATTTTCTGTGTTTTTTGGGGGGTTTTTTTGCAATTAAAATAGCCCTCTGAATTTTGTATAAACAATTATAATATGTTATAGTTTCAAGGTATCTTAAACACATTAGTTATGGCAAAATCCACACATATACCCATCTAGTCTCAACAATATCTCCACACGTTTTGGCTCTGCAATAAACTATATAAAAAAAGTAAGGCAATTCAAACATATTCAAAAATAAAACATGGCTCAGGAAGATAGTGACTCAGAGAATTACCCACAGTCCTTTACAAGAACTTCAGGATTAAGGTTTGTATATCGATATCATGATGATAGTCTATATTTAAAAAATCTTTATAAAAAAAATCTTTTCCAGGTTTGATGAGAAGTTATAGTGAAAAAAAAAGAAAAAAAAAGAACAAATTTGTGTTATTGCATAGGAAATGCAGACAACTCACTATACAAAAAATAAATAATTTTAAACAATATAGTATTGGCTCAAAAAAATGAGCTTGATGAGTTGACTTTCAATGTACAGTATATTTAACAGACATTAAAGGGGTCATATCATACTTTTTAGAATATTTTTTTCCCTGAGGTCCACTCACAAAGTTAGTCAAGTTTTATATATCAAAACAGTCCTAATTTAGTATTCTCATGACTGCTCTCCAACCTCTTTCTGACTCGCTGAATGAAATAGCAATTTTTGGTGTTGTGCCTTGCATATGTAAACACAGTCTAGGTAAGTGAAATGAGAAATAGTTGAGTCACGTTTGTTGCTGGGCCATTCTTTCCTAACATTTTCTAACAACCCTAGGAAGGATAAGCAGATCTCCAGGTGCTATACACAATCAGGTGAAGCACAAGGTTTTTAACTTATTTAACTCTCATCACTAATTCTTATGGAGTTAGGTCATATTTTTTGGCAGAGTTTCTGAACTACAAATAAGAGTCAATGTACAACATTGTCAAAAGGTACAGTGCTTTTTCAAAGTAGGCTACATTGAACTTTTATTTTCCCGTGATATGACCCCTTTAATAAAAGTATTGCATTGAGAATACAAAAGAGCACTCCGCTAATCATAGAACCATAATTCAATGTTCATACTGCTTCCAAATTTGCATGACTCTAAAGTCAAGCGATTCTTAAAATGCAGCATGCTGCTGATTGGTCATTAAGCTGAATGGTGTCTGCGATTAAAAACTAAAGCCATTTCTAAGATGAATACATGCTATACTAAACCAAACTATACTAGACCCTTAAACAAGCTTTAAAACTTTTATAACTAGTACAATTCTGTTGAATTACACATTTAGCATTGTCCATTATAGCAAACATAATGGATAAACCATTTGTTTTTTTAATGAACAACTGTTGTCCTTCAGACAGACTACATGGCATGTTCACATTGTTGCCATAGCTCAGTCTGCTTGCCATTCAGGATGACTTGTTTTATAAAAGCAAGTACCTTTAAATAGTTGACTATATGTAGCTGTTAAACATTTGCAGTGTTTTTCAGAGAGGTACTGAGAGTGCGCATGTGGCTTTTGTCTCGGACAATGCTGGTTGTGTCATAAATAAATACAAATAAAAACAATATATTTGCTTGTCTGTCTATTTGGTCACCAGTATCTTATTCTAAGCATAAGATTCAATCTCGCTCTCTTTTACCCAGACATTAACTCACTCGGCCCTCTTTTAGGCTCACACTGGTCACAGTGGCTGGCCTTTAAGCTGCTCCTTCAGGACGCCAGTCTCTGTGGCTCTCCACACGTGCAGTGCACTGCTGGAGGTGAGGAAGAGGAAGAAGATGAAGGCTATGGGAAACCCCACAGTGTCCACCATACCTCCAGCCAGGGCACTAAAACTCAGTTTTCCCAGGACCTCCAGAGTGGCCAGAAAACTGTAGTGGGTGGCCTAAAGATTGACAGACAGAGAGAGGCAAACATAGAAAGAGTTTTAGCATTAACTTTTGGCAATTTTGGGGATTTACTCAAGAATAGTGAAAAAGGGACAGTAAATTATACAGAAAGGGGAATGTGTTTTGCTGTTAGGCTAGACTCAGATGTTACACGTGTGCAACTGTCATTTATTCACTGATCTCTACTTTTTTAAAAATGTTTTCAGATCCAGGTCCAGCACTTAATTACAAAAGAGATCTTTACATTAAGGATGCACCAATTTTTTAAAATTGACCAATAACCCAAATATTTTTTCCCATGTTATGGCCGAAAACCAACAAACGACTTATTACAATTCTACACTATATTGCCTAAATAATTTAAAAAGAAAACATAAACTAAAATCTGTCATGTTAAATAATAAAAGTGAATTAAAACACTACAACATGTAATGCTAGGCATATCATTTTTCAGTTTTGTTGTTGTTGTTGTTTACTAAAACTATGAAAAAAGTTTCCATTGACTGAAATAAAATATAAATGTTAGATGACAAACTGAAACAAAAATTTGAAATGTTGCCTTAGCAACTAACTGAAATAAAATAAGTTGAAGTGCTTAAATTACTCGAATTAAAACTGAAATAAAAATAAATCAAAGATAAATAGATTTTTTTAATGGTAAAAATTACATTTTAAAATTCTATTTAAATTTACAAGCTGAAAATGTTAAAATAAAAGCCAATTCAAAATATTAATAAATATAAGTATTTATAGCATAAAATAATACTAAAATAACACTATAATGTACAGTATGAAAATAGATATTTAAGGCGAGACACTACAGGTGAATAGGGTAATTTTTTAAACTAGCAGATATCACCATGAAACTTTCCCAGTTGATTACCTACATTAAGATGAGAAAAAAATGTATTACAAGTTTTCTGTAATTTCATGTTTAAATATGCAAATTAGGCATTATCTAATTAAATATGCACTAATTTGCATATATTTAAAAAAAAAACGAAATCTGAGTATTGGATAAAGCCAGGTTCAAAATTATTTTTTCATTGTGTTCACATATTAGATGGGGAAAGAATTACAGAGGGATTTATGGATATCTGCTTTTGTTATCCTGTAAATCAGAATATACTGCCAATAGCCTTAAAAAAATGATTTTCGCCATGTTTTTTGGATTAAAATGTTATGTAAATCAGGCTAGGAATAATATATTTACAAATCCCTCTGTAAATGTCTTCATAATATAATTAGGTACAAGACTGGAAAGTTTGGTGTATATAGGTGCTACTGAAGTGGAGATTTCGGACTTGGAGTATGAGAGAAAAGTCATTTTGAGAAAATGGGCTTTAAAGATTTAGCATCAGCCAATGAGATTGCGCATTTAGAGTTAAATCCCCCCTTTTACTTTCACGATTGGTTGCTGATAGAGAGAGAGCTTTCTAACGGTGTGTGTGATGACAGGGTGCAGATCGCGATCGAGGAGCAGCGGGGTGATTTAGAACGCCAACTTTTGATGAATTTAGGCGAAATCTACACACGCAAACAGACAAAGCGTAGTAAAATAAAGACCTAAAAGTACGGGAAACAACGGGAGAGAAGGCAAAGATGGAATTTAGAAGAAAAAAACTGAGCAGAATTTGAACTCCGGTGTAACACTCCAGATTACACGCACAACAGAAATTTTTGCTTTCCTTTTTGATGTGGTTTGATACTCTTCAAAATAACAAATGACTTTTTAACATGATTCTTATTTATCAATTTTTAACTTCGCCTCACATCAGAACAATTCCAACAGGAGGATCAAAGAGCAGTCTGAATCCTTCTCTTGTCTGGACATTTAGAGACTGTCTCCATACTCTAGTCCTTGACTGACTTAACACACAGAATGGGAAAGCAAAGCCAAGTCCATTCCTTCACATGGCCCCGCCACCAAAGTTAAGTGAAGTACCTTTATTCCTACAAACTTGTTTAAGGTGTTCAGTTTCTCCCTCTAGGGCCTTTTCACAAACATTCACAGTATCGGTTTTCGGTCATCTAAAACCACCTTAAAACAAACACACACAAGCTGCTCTCGCTACGGTATGCACAGTATATTATAAGAATATTTCGAATTAGCCTACAGTTTACAATCATCCTCCTGGTTATTTTCTTCTAAATGTGAATCTGAAGTTTTTAATTGCTCAGAGGATGAGGAAAAACATACTAGCACTTTCTCTTATTGTGTAATGAGTTTCGTTAGTACCATTAATTCAGCAGGTATTGAGCTGGTGAAGTGATAAATAGCTAAGAGAGCAGTGAAAGATCACATGCAAGCAGCGCAGGCCCATACTGTGATGTCAAAGATGAACGATGGGACGAAAGGAGAGAATATGGGAGGGGAGAGATATTGGAACAGTGAGAACTACCGTTTATCATCTAGGAGACATAAATAAACAAATAGAGAGAATGAACAACTGAACTAACAAAGAGAGAAATTAGACAACACAAGATTAGTGGGACATACTGTAATAGGGAGTGGAGTATTGTGAAGAACAGAGGTGATATAGATGGACTGTTTTTGATAGACAGGTAAGCTGTCTTTACACTATAAAAGTGGCACAGAAGCAGTATCTAAAGAGAAATACAATGTGCATTAGGTTTGTTTCACAAACTATATACTAAAAAAACTATTTGTTTCCTCAATCTGCCGCTTATTCATCTTATGCTCATGTTCAGAACAAAACGGGCACTGATTGTCACAAAAGCAAAATGTGCCAACTTTGTTTATAGATGTACAGCATGGATTTCATAAATATCATAGCTGTATAAATAGCGATATCATTCTCAGTTACTAAAAACCTTTTTGATTTTTGAAGAACAAAATATTAATATATTATCTCTAACACATTAATAGAAGAAATGCATAATTGTTGGCAGGACAAGTAAATACTACTGGCCCGACTGGCAACCAGAAAAAAAAAGAAAAAAAAACAGAATCTGCCCCAGAAATGATCCCCTATAATCACTCCTCTGCAATTAATATTCCTGGAATAATAAATGCTTCATTCATTTACAGCCAAATGTTTAAAAGTTGAGTTGCTACGTTTATGTATTCAGTAATGATACATTAAATTGATCAAAATTGTCATTTATAATTTCACAAAAGATTTCTATTTCGAATAAATGCTGATCTTTGCTATCCATCAAAAAACCCTGAAAAGTATTATCACAGTTTCCTCAAAAGAAAAAAACATTATTATGCAGCAATAGAGTTTTCAACATTGATAATAATAAGAAAAGTTTCTTGAGCACCAAATAAGCATATTAGAATGACTTCTGAAGGATCATGTGACACTTAAGACTGGAGTAATGATGCTGAAAATTCAGCTTTGTCATCACAGGAATAAATTATATTAAAATGATTTACTGTACTTTCTATAAAATATAAACGCAGCCTTTTTTTTTAGACGTGTATATACAAATTGCACCTTTGCAGACCTTTGCTAGGAAGAAAGTTTTGAAACCGTAGAGTCTGGAAATAACACAAATCAATCTTAAACTTGCATTGCTCACATAAGTACTAATGTACAACGTGTCAGAGCATGCAAACTAACCACTGGGCTACACATAAAAAAAGAAGAAGAAAGAAATCAAAATGTCAAATCTATGAATTTGAATATACTTTCTGATGAGTACGCTTTGTAGGTGATTGAGGAGTTGAAATGGGTTGACGTGCAGAGCTAGAGTGTTAAAACTGCTCAGTTCTCTGAGTGGAGATATTGACTGACAGATGAATGAGATTTTGACTGCTGTGATGTGCTCACGTATGTGGCAGACAGGAAACACTCTCAGGCTTTCTGCAGCTTTCTGTCAACAACTATCAAAAACTGTAAGATTCATGTTTTGTTGTCTTTGGAGCTTGGCTGCTGAAACTGAAGAGAAAACACAACAGATTTGTCCTGCTGTTGACCTCAGGTGAACACGTGTGATGCCGTGAAGCAGCCTGTTCTGACCTGTCAGGGAGCAAGAGTCAGAGCTGTGGTCAGTTGAAGAGGGTGGTGTGTGATACCTGTATGCTCTCTTCGGCTCGCTGTGTGCAGTTCATCATCGTGGTGAAAGTGAGAGTGGTGATAAGACCCGCTATGAAATGCTGCAAACTCAGACTCAGCACTGCCATACCTGAGGAAGAGCAGACACAACACACATTAATAAAACATACAAAATTCTGCCCTTGTTTTAAGCCTGCGAGAAAAAGCCTCAGATCGCAGACACACCTCAAGTTTGAATTTGTGACTCTGAATTTAGATATTGCATATAAAAACGCATAATGCCTCTGAAATGTTGCACTGAATATCTGACGGTGTTAACTGAGAGAGATGGCCTGTGGGAAGAAATGTGTGCAAGGTGACGAGCTTCTGTCTTGTAGTTTGTGCTTGGCCTTACTCAGACTTGGTGATGAAGCGTTTGCCGGTTTGACGAAAAGCCATGATAAAAATTCCCGACGTTTAGTATTACCTTTCATACACTGAACAAAATTATAAACACTATAGATTTTTTCCTATGTACACAAAAGGCCTATTTCTCTCAAATATTGTTCACAAATCTAGTGTCACAGGTGTGCCATAGGCTGGCCACAATAAAAGGCCACTCTAAAATGTGTAGTTTTATCACACAGCACAATGCCACAGATGTTGCAAGTTTTGAGGGAGCGTGCAATTGGCATGCTGACCGCAGGAATGTCCACCAGAGCTGTTGCCCGTGAATTGAATGTTCATTTCTCTACCATAAGCCGTCTCCAAAGGCGTTTCAGAGAATTTGGCAGTACATCCAACCGGCCTCAAAACCGCAGACCACGTGTAACCACACCAGCCCAGGACCTCCACATCCAGCAACTTCACCTCCAAGATCGTCTAAGACCAGCCAACCGGACAGCTGCTGCAACAATCAATAAAAAAAAATTGCTGGTTTGCAAAACCAAAGAATTTCTGCACAAACTGTCAGAAACGGTCTCAGGGAAGCTCATCTGCATGCTCGTCGTCCTCATCGGGGTCTCGACCTGACTGCAGTTTGTCGTCATAACCGACTTGAGTGGGCAAATGCTCACATTCGATGGCGTCTGGCACTTTGGAGAGGTGTTCTCTTCACAGATGAATCCCGGTTTTCACCGTACAGGGCACATGGCAGACAGCGTGTATGGCGTCGTGTGGGTGAGCGGTTTGCTGATGTCAACGTTGTGGTTTGAGTGACCCATGGTGGCGGTGGGGTTATGGTATGGGCAGGGATGGACAACGAACACAGGTGCATTTTATTGATGGCATTTTTAATGCACAGAGATACCGTGACGAGATCCTTAGGCCCATTGTTGTGCCATTCATCCACAACCATCACCTCATGTTGCAGCATGATATTGTACAGCCCCATGTTGGAAGGATCTGTACACAAAACCTGGAAGCTGAAAAAATTCCAGTTCTTGTGAAGTGCTCACTAACACAGATTTAGACATATTTGTGAACAATATTTGAAAGAAATAGGCCTTTTGTGTACATACAAAATGTCTTAGATCTTTGAGCTAAGCTCATGAAAAATCGGGTCAAAAACAAGTGCTGCGTTTATAATTTTGTTTAGTGTATTTAATTTACCTATCGCGATTTGAAAAACTTGCGGTAAATACTGTTCAGCATTAAGCAAAGTTAACAACAGTCTCACGCAGGAGCAGCAAGGGTTTCGTTTTGTGTGAAAACATGATGGAAGGCAGAGTGCTGAGAGAAATTATATGAAAGAATGTATGAATGAATGAATTCTACGAATGCTTAATGGGGAACCGAATGTCTTCAGAAAAGTTTAGATTGCCACTTTTTCAGCGGCGCTGGTACCAGAAGCATTTTTTCTATTCATCTCTCCCATAGGGATTTCAAAAAAGTCTTCTTTAAAGCGCTATAAGCCATGAACCAAGCCAACAAGCAACAAGGGGAAGCATAAAATTACTCATTTTATTTGAAGAAAAAAAGTATTTGAAAATCGGACAAAAATACAGAATATTTTGTTGTATGAATATCTGAACATGCAATATATCAAAAGAAAGAACAGACCATTCTATTGGGGTGCATATCTAATAGGAGTTAATCGTCTTTCTATATCTATAGTCTTCGGGACATATTAGTAGATAGGTATCATGTTTTGTTGTAAGTCACCAAACTAATATTTTTTGTTCATTTAAAATCTGGCTGTGGCAAGCAGGGCGTGACCAAGAGACGGGCTGAGCGCCACACTGGTCTCGAGTCACACGGAGGAGCTCCGGAAGGATAAAAAGAGGAGTGACAACAGTGCAAGACGAGAGAGGACCAGGCCTGGACTTTATGTTGCTGCTTTTTATTATGTTTATTGGCAGAAGTCATCAGTGAGGGACTGATGCTTTACTGTTGTTTTGTAGTGTTTATTTATTTTGATATACAGATTTATATTGAAAGTTCACCGGTTCCTGCTGGTAAATGTTTTTCTATGCAGACAAAAAGTGCATAGTGCTAATATTATTTGTTGTTTGTCGGTTTTCTGCATAAAACTTGGTGAAATTATTTCAGTGTACGTATGAGTACTTTTTGAACATTTCCAGCACATTTTAACAATACCATGAAAATATTGATAATCATGATAATTTTGGTCACTATATCATGATAGGAAATTTTCATACAGTTTCAGCTCTACTCAGACTCAACACTGTCATACCTGTGTTAGCAGGAACAGTACTGTACATGCTTGTTATTATAACACTCTCCCAGACTATTACTTATGCAGACAGAACCATGTCAAACTACTAGCAGTTTAACTTAAGAAACAGTCAAATCTGACTCTATATGTTGCCACAATTGATCGGTGTCTTTTTGGCCATTTTGAAGTTGATTATTAAATTCACCTGAGTAACGTCCACCCAGAGCGACAGACCGTCTACCATTAAAGCCTCTAAAAATTATGAATCTCAAATCAATCATTACCAGAAGCCCATTTGCACAAAAAAAAAATCATGAAGCTTTCACATCCAGCTCCATCTGAATTATTCACTGGAAATGTTTAGTTCTGCCTAACAAGACTTCTCCATTACTTATCCAGGAACCACAGGAAGGAAAATCAGCTCTTCTGAGGCATCCAGTCTCATACAATATTGAAAAATATTTTCTGCAGAACTTTATCATTCTTTTTTCCTCTTTTTTTTTTTTTGAGGGGGGTTAGATGGGGTGCAGTTGCTTTGTTCCATTTCGTTTGGGAGAGTGGCAAAAAGAGAGACAGAGAGAATATGAAAGACAGAGAGATGAGGGAGTTGTCAAACAGAAGCTCGCTGACAAAAACATCTTGACTAAAAAGCAGTGACATCCTGGGGAAGAAGTAATACAGTGGCAAAAAATACAGAGTGAAACAGCTAAAACGCAAGAGTTTCCCCATTTCCTTTTTTTCATTTTCATTAAATAAACATTCAAAGCACCTGTGAGAGAAAGAGACCGCGCAAGGAAAAATAAGAGAAACAGGCAGAGGGTATGAATATGGGTTTATTCATTTATCAAAATGAGCCGTGAGAATACTCAAGGTAAAATAGCGTTAGCTTCAGCAGACAAAAACAGAAACGCAAATCCACTTAAGCAAGTTGAACCGCGAGAGAGTATGTTTGACATAACTTCTGTATGATCACTTCTACACAGTTCATGCATAAAATTTTGCTTGAATTATGCTGAATCCAAGCACTAGGACTATGAAGATGGTTATCAGAACAGATCTACAGGAGTCTTACAAAGATTTATGGAATAAAAGGTCAAGATAATTTCTCAGAAAAGAAAGCACACTGATATAAGTTTGGATCAATACTGAAAGTTTGTCCTCGGTAAGATATCAGCCTCTGGTACTACAGATTTTATATTAAAACAGATGCCTAAGGCAACAAATAAACAGCCTTAAGCACCTGATAAAATTTAACTAAGTCTGTTAACGGACTCAACAATTGCCAATTATTGTCGGGATAAATCTGAAAATGTGTATTTTTCCTTTTTGATTCTCCAGAGGTCGCTTAAGTACCAAAAAATTTCTTGCCTTTATCATGTTAAGCTTTGATAATTAATTATTTCTGCCATACAAAGAGTGTAAATATCTTTATTATCCTACCCATCTGGATTTGATTTATAAATAAGTTAAATTAATTAACTAAATGAAACAATGTTAAAATAACATTTTTAAAACGCACACGTCAACTTGTTTTTTTTTTCTATTCTGATCTCACTATACAGCAAGATGAACTCTATGCTGGTCTGTATGACATTCATGTTAATACTTTTTATCAGATGCTGTTGTTTAATGCAGTGTTGAGAGTTTTAATCAGACACACTCTGCCTGAACACCTGTTTACTCTGTGGAAGGTGCTGAAATGGACACTGTAGGCTGTCAGTGGAAAACGCGGGAAACCGGAGACGGCCCTATGGATTCTTAAATGCAGGGGAACAGTAGAAAGCTCAGCGGAGAACAGGTCAATTTCACTTCTATATATACATAATTACAGGTGAGCTATTTGACTCTTAAGAACAAACTGTACCCATAAAATGTACATGGCAGTCATAAACCTGTTTTGAATGCATTGAAAAACTTACAGTGTACTGAGTTTTTCCCTGTCCTTTCATTTATAAAGCAGTGCATATTTAAAGAGAAAAAGTAAAATAAATAAAATTAAAAAAAATAAAAAATAAAATAAAATATGCAGGTCCTACAGGATGATCATGTATATGAATTTCTCACCTTTCATCAAGGGCGAGGGCTCCAGCACTACGAGAAGTGAGCTCTGAAAGACCATGCTGATAGTCCGCATCATAAACACACGTCTCATCAGCAGGCCAATACTGAGGATATAAAAGAGAGAAAGTTCAGTTCATATCATCTCATACTACACAAATATGTATATTATAGTATAATTCAAAGTTCAAAATATTTAAAGAAATTAATACTTTTATGAGTCACAGGACACTTTACAGGACACATTAATTTGAATTTGACAGACGTGATAGTAAAGACATGTATTATGTTACAAAAAAAATATTACAAATAAATGCTGCTCTTTCAGCAACTTTCTATTTATTATCACAGGTAGAGGTTCCACAAAAATATTATGCAAAACAATGTTTTCAACACTGAAGTGTTTCTTGAGCTGCAAATCAGCATATTAGAATGATTTGTGAAGGATTATGTGAGAAGGAAGACTAATGGCTGCTGAAAATTCACAGGGATAAATTACATTTTAAAATATACATTAAAACAGAACATTTCAATTGTAATAATATTTCACAATATTATTACTGTTTTTAATTAAATAAATAAAGCAACTTTTGAACAGTAGTGCAATATAATTTAAAATTAAAAAATACATATATAAAAAATATACCAAACAAACTATAGGCTAATATTTTACAGATCAATCATTGTAGGACATTAATGAGGGTCAACCACACAGGACTGCCACACTGAGACAGAGAAGCACTCCTGTACACATGCTTACATGCAGTGTGTTTGCTTACACACTCTAATTGATTCTCTATTAGCAGTTAAGAATCCCACTGGGTGAACTTCCGTCACGTCATAATCAATAACGCACGGGCTGATTAACCCCCGGCTAATTAGTGACCATCACACACCTCAATTTCTCCCAGCTCCAATCAGAACACCCGTAGGGCCCTGTCAATCAAACACAGGGTCTGGAGTCACGGCTTCTACAGTCAGTTGTTAATATTTCCAATTATCAGTACAGTTAACATAATTTTCATCATGTTCTCTAAAATGAACAAATGTATTAATGCTTAAAGCAGTCAGGCAGAATGATTAATAACCATGCTTGAGTTAAGCTCAGGTGAAGCATCTGTTGCCTGAAAATTAGTTTGACTTGTCCCTAAGGTTGTAAAAAGAAGTATAAAATTGCATCATCAATTAAATATCCTTTCCACGTGAATAAACTCCAAGGCCTCTGACAGAGAAAGCAAGACGAGAAAGAGAGAAGGAGATGCAGATAAAGGTCAACTGAACTTTAAGAGAAGAGTAAGGAATCGTCTGTCATCTTAAACCAGCCTTTTAGATCTAGATGAACCCAGTCAACAACAGCAGCCGGTCAGACAGAAAGCCAATCTGCCGTCATTCTCATGCAAACACCCACCCTGCATCCACTCAATAACACTCTTTCATATTTCACACAGATGAGAGGAGAGAGAGAAAAAGAGAGCTGTAAGAAAGACAGAGAGAGTCTTAAAGAGGAAAACAAGCAACTTAGAGAGAGAGGAGGATGTGAGAGATCGAAAGCAAGTCTAAAACAGGTGTATCACACTAGCAGTTAGGCCCGATAAGATTCGTACTCTCAGATTGCTGATGGCGATCAGTGTATGGGGGTCAGTTTTTGGCCACTCAAGCATTTCAGATGGGGCCGGGATAAGTGTCCAAATTAGCTTTTAGTGGCCCTGAACAGACAACGACAGAAACCCAATCTGTGGGAAGCAAGGCCTGAATGCACGACTGTGTCGAATGAACAAGCCCCCTGCGTGTGAAACTTTACATTCCTCCTCATTCACTAACACTGCCTTTAGCATAGAGACGAAGAGAGAGAAAGGGAGGGAGAAAGGTAAAGCAGGAAAAAGACGAAGGGGCCGAGAATAACGGAGAGGTTAGAGAGAAAGGGAGAGATGGAAAGGTAAGAAAATTTGAGAGTACAGTAGATATTTAATGCATATTTTGGGACTGCACATCTGTCCCACTCACCCCAGTCCTCATGTATAAACATTGGACAAAATGGGCATTGAAATATGCACACTCAATTTTCCACACACATATAGGGACTTATAAAAAATTGATTTGGCGTAAATATGCATGCACTGTCCGCACACTCCAGACCACACTTGTTAACCGGTGTGAGTGAAATAATGAAATAAACAAAATGATTTTAAACTGTTCTTCTATTTGATATACACATTTATATTAAATATTCCACTCTCATTAATGGAGTTAAGCATTACATTAAATCATTATCCACAAGTTAAAAAATGTAAAATTGAGATGTGAATATTTGTAATGGATGTGCTGCTTTTTAATTTTCCAGTGCAATGCTACATTTTTGCTTGACATATGATAATTCTGCTTTCAATTGTATAGCAGAATAAAATATTTTCACATGAATTATGATCAGTGATGCGCACTTGACTAAGATGGCTTAGCAACACAGGCAGTATATTGACAGACACTCACGGACTCTTCTGGTGTTCGAATGGTCCGATGACACAGTACTGTACTGCCACACTGCTGTTTTTCCTGAGCAGACTGACAGTAGCCTATTGATAACACCTCACGCATTCTTCCAAGCATCATGAAAATGAATGCACATTTAAAGGAATTGGTAAGATTTACATTTTTTATTTTTTAAAATGTTCTGTGTGAAGCACTGATGTCAGAAAATTGTTACACTGAAAAATAAGTATCTTTTTCAGTCTAAACTTTCTAAAATATATGTTTATTTTATGCACAAAAATGCATACATTTGTTTTGTTTAAAACAACAAAATTAAAAATAGTCTATTTTGCCAAAAGGAATGAATGAGAATAATTATTTTCTGAAAAGGATTTTATACCTACAATTTTGGTGGACATTTTTTGTTTTACAGATTTTTTTTTATTTTAAACAAGACAAGGATACTTAATGAGTCTTAGCAATGTAATGTGACTGCACAAACAGCATTTCCAGTCTCAAATATCTCAATCTAATATTGTCCAAGTGTCTTTGAAAGCAGTAGTAGGCAATTACATGGATGGAAATATGCAATGGAAATGATATGCAGGTGAGGATATGAAAAGTAGGGTTAAAACTCCTTATATGGTTATTTTTGGGGAGGAGGCGGGGTGGAGATGCATGTTCGCTTCTGCTGATTAGGATTTCTAAAGGGAATTTTGCACAGGTTCTGGGCTGGTGTACTTTTTTTTTTTTTACAGTCTATGGTGTACATATGGTTTTACAAATCTGAAAACTTGTGTGTGCACGTACACTTTTTAGGATGAAATCCTAAAGTTTTATACATGAGTCCCCTGGGGTTTTGAAGGTATGCTCATTTTTACAGTATCCATCTACATTTCTTAGAGACCACAGCATCTCTAAGCCCCTGAAATGAATATTCCCCATAATCACTCTAGCAATAATATTATACTTAAATGCACATTTAATTTCATATCCATACAACATATTGGCCTGTTAACCAGTACATGATTATGATTGTTTAGATATTTGCTTGAAGGAAATTTAGAGACTGGACCTACTGAAATGTTATTTAAATACTAGGGTAGTGACTATTTGTACAATAAATATTCACTACCGTTCAAACGTTTAGGGTCAGTAAGATTTTTTAAAGGAATAAATACTTTTATTTGAGAAGGACGCATTAAAGGTAGGGTAGGCAATTTTGTAGAGGCTAGCAATAGCAAGCTAGCTTTGAAAGCGTAAGATCCCACCCTCCCTTCAGAGCGCCTCCAAAGCCACGTTTCCTCCAAAACACATGAACACACACAGCAGAGTCTGCAAAGCATCACAAGAGATTGTGTTAAATTACCTGTTTCAAAGCACATAGCTTTACAATAATAATGAATGTAAACAACTTACAGAGCTCTGACTTGTAGCTCCTGACTGTTGTAGATTAATTTCACCGTTGATAGTGTTGACATAGAAAAGCATAAATCCGAGTCTTAGGACATGAACAGCTCTGAGTAGAAAGTCACGGGTTGCCATCTTGTAATTATGGTTACGACATGGGAGTGATTGAGCATAAGTTTGTTGTTTTGGTTCAGGAGGAACCGTAAAAGCCGGCTGCTGTTTGTTTGTGGCGCTTGGTGACTGTCTGTCTACAACTCTGCATGCCTCATGGAACTGAAGGGGAGGTATGGAAATACATAGGTTTACAGGCAGGCAAGACATCGTAGCATTACATTCGGACTAAAGGCAATGATTGGACAAAATTTTCTGTGGTTCTGAGACTTTCACAGAAGATATATATAATTTTTTTTAACATTTAGACCACTTATATTATTGATTGCTATCAGGATGTGAAGAGAGTTTCAACCAGCATAAAAAAGTGTTTTTGAAAAACATTGCATACCCTACCTTTAAAATGCTTAAAAGTGACAGTAAAGATGTTTATTGTTACAAAAAAATCTATTTCAAATAAATGCTGCTCTATTATATAGCTTTCTATTTATTAAAAATCCTGAAAAATGTATCACAGTTTCTACTGTAATTCCAATGTGATTCCTTAAAAACATTAAGCAGCACAACTGCTTTAATTGATAATAAATGTTTCTTGAGAGCAACAAATCAGCATATTAAAATGATTTCTGAAGGGTCATGTGACACTGAAGACTGAAGTAATGGCTGCTGAAAATTTAGCTTTGCCATCACAAGAATAAATTACATTTTATATAAAACAGTTCTCAGATAAATGCAACCTTGGTGAGTGACTTTTCAACAACGTCTTACTGAGCCCGAACTTTTTGTTCTGGATTTAGTGGCCTCTGATCTAGCCAATGTTTGCATCACCTCAGTGACTAACTTGTTAAGATGGTTAGGAAATTGCACAGAGACAGTAGACTATGGTTGATGTTACTCTCAGGCTATTAATAGACCAACATTACATCATTTTAACTAAAGTACACACCAACAGTCAAGTGCAGAAGATAATGTAATGCATTCCAGTGGTGTATAAAACTGCATTAAAATGCATTTTCATGATGCCATAATGTAAAGAAAACCAGCCTGGAGAAAATGGCACATGTCCAGTATGAAGAGTATAATTTCACTTTAAACTCTGATACATGACTGGATGTCTGCCCTCAAGTCTGAACAAAATAAACACAGAACCACTGTACCTGTATTTCTTCCTCATGCCTTTCTCTGAGCACACTAACAGGTGTGTGGGCTTATGAGTCAATACCGCTCCAGGAAGATAAGCGACTTCGACTGCTCTTGGAACGGTTTAGACCACCAAAATCTTAAATATTACAAGACATAACTGGTAAAAACCGGTCTCAGGTCAGTAGACAAGGGCAACGTATCAGCAACAAGTATATCTCCATTCACGCAGTCCAACCTTATGCATCCTGGAGGCCTTTCAGCTCACACCTGAGCCTGCTTTACTCTCAGCTCCCACAAAAGGCTGTGTTTACTTCCATTACTATCACTCTTTCTATCTCTCACACACACTTTCTATCACTTTCTCTCTCCTTCTTTCGCACCTGGGGCTGAGATGGGTGTAGAGATATAGTGAGAAAACACTGAGAAAAAGAAAAGGGTCGCGTTTCTTTCACAGAGAGATGGTGGGCAACAAAAACCGATAAAGCAAGAGGGGGTTTAGAAAAAGATGTAAGGTGAAATCCAAACAACAAAGTCTTCCAACACCATTCCTGCAACATTAATGGCAAAGCGTGACTTGGCTGAAAGACTGTTGCAGCTAGAATTGAGTCAGTTTCACCATCGTTTTATAACAAAACACACTCCCTACCTGTACTGAGAGAGCAAGAAGCCCCCGATTGATGAGCCGCAGATGGAAAATGCCATGGCAACCACGCCGTTCCACACCCCCAGCTCTCTGGCAGTCATGTGGTGGTCCAGCAGGAAGAGAGGAAACATGGTGATAGCCCCCTGTTCGCCTGGACACAAAATATAGGATTACATCAGGGCACACACCAGCACGATTGTAAATGCTCTTTTCTAGGAAAACTCTGGACTTTAGTTAGAGGGAACAAAAAGACCAAGAAAATTACCGGATTATTGAAAATGTGTTGCATTCTTATCCCATTGCATCAGACTTTTCTAAAAACTGGTGTTAAAAACCTGATATTAACAACATATCAAAGCACAAACTTAGTCAAAATAAAACAGCCATGTCTGAGAATGGAAAAAAAGTGATGATAACCTGAGCAGAGGCCACGTTTTGTTTTGTTTTTTCGCACTTTACTCCTCAAAGGATCAGTGCCTGGATTGCCTTCCAGTCATTTCTTCCTGAGAGTTTGTCACTTAAACTCTGACAAAAACAAAAGCTGCCAGAGAAAACGTTGCCGTTGCATTGCGCCGAGTCCTGTCTGGCTGCCTCACTGCATGATAGTGGGTGCACAGAGGCCTCGGTAACCCGCCGCCGTGTATTATTTAACGCCATTGTCATTATTTATGGAGTCTGCCTTCAGTTTGACAGCGAGACAGCCCGCTGACTGACAGCTCAGAGACTGCCGTCAAACAGAATCTGCGCTTACGGGGACCCCGGGATGAAACCGGTGAGAAACAAAAACAGAAAATCAAATCAAAAATCAGACGCTTCTGCCTGAGTTCTGCTACGGTCGCTGACAGTGGCACGTGAGCGCTTTGACATTGCTTTCTTTGTAGAGGATTGATTCTGACAGTAGAACTAAATTTGTAAAGGATGTTGTAAAGTCTGTAATGTGGTGGCAACAATGAACAATGAACTCGTTTTTCACATTCAGCACATCTTTTCTTAGAGAATCATAAGTCAGCTATGCCACCCATGTCCAATGCCTTCAAGGAATAAGAATGCAGTTTTGTGTAGTTTTATGTATGAACATATACAAGTCAGTCACATTTACCTTGTTCACAGAACATTGAAACTGCATGTTACTTTGCTTAGGCTATATTGTGTGTTGATTATTGTCAAAGTAGTCATTTATAACCTAAACCTTGTGAACCTAGCACAGTTCCTGCATAAACATAATTTATTAAACTATCACAATTATAATAAAAAAAAAATGTAAATGGAACACTGCGAAACAAATAGTGATCAGTGTCAACAACATGGTAGTCTAAATGTATACAAAATGCCAAAAATGATCATTGAACAATTCAGATGCTGTAGATCATCTTATATGTGAAGTCTGGACATGCGCTTCAGCGTTCTGTCTGAGTCTTTTTATTTTCTCCAACGCTGCTTCAAACTAATTATTTTTTAAGCAGGGACTGAAAACAAACAACAAGGCTGCTTATTTATGTCTATAAATAATCTCAGAGCAACAATTGTCCATTTCACATGGGATTTCATTAGACATCCACAAAAACACAGAGGGGAGGCACAGGGAGGAGAAATGGGGGAGTTAGAGAGAGAGTGGGGAGAGATGCTATATCAGTTCACCTCGGTTAACAACGATAGATAATGGGGAACAGACGAAAACAAAAATGGACAACAGATTCAGGATGAGACTGAACAATTATGACATCAAATAAATAACTGTACAACAATCATACTACAGTGGTACTGATTGAAAGTCGATGAAAGATTTGAAGCTCCTTTTAAAAAGTTTTATGCCACTGCATTTTATATATATATAAAAAAGTAAATTGTTAAGCATTATAATTAAGTTCAAGCTAAAAAAGAAAATTGTCATCTTGTTCTCACTCTCATGTTGGTCCAAACTTTATTTCTTCTATGGAAAGAAAAAGAGATATTTTTAAGAATATACTGGTTATTTACATGCAATTAAAATGAATAACGACTGGACCTTTCAAGTCTCAGAAAGGACAAAAAAGCACCATAAATGAAAAGACTGAAAAAGTATATGATTATTAATAGAGATCTTTCCATCCAATGTGTTGTTAAAATCAGATTGAGCCAGTGAGTTCATGATTTGTTCATGATATCATGACACCACAAACACCAATACAGATGTTCAGAATATCCATGAATAATGATTCACTTTTTACTCTGTTCGTCACACAAGGCTATCATGTTAAAACTTGATAGCCCCAGACCTCAGTTATTTTTATTGCACAGAAAAGAAAAGCCAGGATATTATTTAAGTACCCTTCATAGTACAGAAACTACAAAAGTTTTTAACGACCTCTTATTGGTCACAGACTCTGGAGATTCTGCTGTTTTAATCCTGTTAGACCTTTCAGCTGCATTTGATGCCATTGATCATAATATTCTGATCTCTAGGTTGGACCACTGTGTTGGCATCAAAGGTATTCTAGAGTGGTTGAGATCATATCTGTCTGCCTTGGAGACTTTGTGTCCCCATTGGCACCCTTTCCTTGTGGAGTCCCCCAGGGGTCTATTCTTGGCCCGATGCTGTTTTCCCTGTACATCCTTCCTTTAGGGTCTATCCTAAGAAAGCATGGCATTTCGTTTTCATGGCATACACAACTTTATTTGCCATTGAAACAAAAGGATACCGGCTCTTTAAATGTATTGTTGGACTGCCTCACAGATATTAAAGCTTGGATGGCCATGAATTTTTTACATTTTAACGAGAGTAAAGCTAAAATTGTGATATTTGGCCCAAGTAGTACCTATGTCGCCCCCAACACAAAATTGGGTTCCTTACTTCCGTACGTTAAATCCTCCGTTAAAAATCTGGGAGTAATCATGGACAGTGATTTTAAACTTGAAGGTCGGCAGATTGCCCCAGACTGTCCCTAGAGTAAGGCAGAAACATAGGGGAGAACGGGCCTTTGCAGTTGCGGCCCTTAAACTATGGAATAATTTACCATTATCTGTGAGGCTGGCCCCAACACACTCCGCTTTTAAATCTAGTCTTAAAACATTTTTTTTTTCTTTGACTTTTACTTCAGTTTGAGAGCTGTGTGTTTTTGTCTTCTTGTTATTGTTTTTGTTGTTTATTTTATGACTTTGGATGTATAGCACTTTGGTCTTTGGTTTTAAATGTGCTCAAGAAATAAACTTGACTTGACTATTCACCTTTTGTATTCCACAGAAGATAGAAAGCAATACGAGTTTGGAGCAACATGAGCATGCATTTCAATGTAACGCCACCTGAACTAGATGGTGACTAAAACCAACTCTACGATCCAAAGTCCCTAGAGTCTTCAGCATGGGAACAGCCTGAGGAACCTGGGTCCCTCCCAGTTCATGTAGGTCACTGTGCCGTGTGTATCTGCATCTGTGGGTACTTGAGCAGGTTACACAACTCCATTGTAAATGCTCCTTAACCAACGACAAGCTCCGTACCAAGTCTCTACAGACCTCTGAGGTTAGAATACGCAAAGGTCAAGGTTATTCCCTTTACGTTCTGGGACACAATGACTTAATTGTTTGGATGAAACAAAAGCATAGAGAAAAATCATGAGCGAAGATACGGTGGTAAGGATAGGGAACAGAGACGAATCCTATTCATAGTGTGATGTAAGCTCACATATCTAAACAGAATGCTTTTTAATGTTCACACCCGAGTTACACAATGGTCCAGACAATGGGAAAACAAGGTAGGTCAACTAAAAGACATCACATACTTTACTCATCTTCTTCCTTGGAATTCTCTTTTCTTTATCACCCTCCACTCACACGCTTTTTCATCATACCCGATGCCCCCTGCACCCCACCATCTTTCTCGCTCTCTTTCACTCTCTCTCATAGTTGACCATGTGGTGGGTGTTCATTAATTCATCCCCCCTGCAGTCCTTTGCGTTCCCTCTAGAAAATATTTGCCTCCTGCTCGCGTCACCCCTCCAACCCCCCTGCAAGCCCCTCCTTTCTCTGGCCCCTGCTGTGCGGGACAGAGGGAGGGCAGCATCAGGCAATATACATGCATATAAGCGTGTATGAGTGTGTTAAGTATATATAGTTAGAGAAAGAGAGTGAAAGACAGAGAGACACGGAGCAAAAGTGGTTTTCCATTTTGAACCCCCCACAAGTACACTCCCAACTCCAGCTGGACTCTTCCCAGGGAAGCACCACGTCTGGCAAAATCCCAGCCCCCTTCATCCCATCACTGTCCCTCCATCACCCTTTATCAACGCTTGGGCTGAACACATTTTGGTAACAACCTGTGATGCAATAGACTAGCTGACATGCAACACCGTAAAGTGTGATTGATCTGACAACTTAGTAAGATAATCACATTATTCTACAATCCAATAAACATCTTTTTAAAATCTTGAAGTAAATAACAGGGAACTATAGTTTGTGAATTCCTATGTACTGTAATATATATGATCATATAAAGCTTTTGAGAAACAATCAATTTAAGTTAAATAAAAAACTCCAAACGACCAATTAAATGCATGGATTGTAAGACTTTCTATCTCCACTCAACATCAATGTGTGTTGATCATTTTAAAGTGTTTTTTATTGTCTTTTAGGGATATTTTGCAGATAAACAGAGCAAAACAATTTTTCTGAATCAAAAATTTTCGTTTTCTAGAAGAAAAAAATCATACTAATATTTAAAATAAATCATTGAGATACAAAATTCCATTAGATAAGTCTTGTTATCAGAGACTAAAATGTTTAATTTCTCATCTCACAGGCAAACTGATTTTTTGTTGTTGTTTGCTTTAAACACGAACTGCACAAAATTGTTAGATTTGTGCTAAAAAAAAAATATTATTAAGATTTCTATTAAAAACTATTTGTCAATGGAAAACATAAAATAAACATGTCAATTCATGCATATTCTCTAAAACAAATCTTATGCAAAGTAAATGCATCTTATTTTAAAGATTTGTACATATTTTTACTGAACAATGAGAACTGAACTGTTTTGCAGTGTACTTTGCTAGCACACTTGTAAACGAAAGATGTTATTGCATTTAAAGTAATTTTTGTCATCCGAAGTGCTGTTTAATAATGATTATGATGATGATCAGGGGGAGAAACCTTTTAAGACGGATTAAGAGTGGGGCTGCCGCTTGTCCTGTCTGATTTTGTCTGCTGGAGCTCATCCGATTACAGTGTCACCACTCTCTCTTTGCCAGAGACACATACCCATATACATTAACAAGTTACACAAAGCCTGGTTTTCTGATTAAATTGTTCAAATTTGACAAAAAAAAAATTTTTGTTGCACTCAAATGAAGTGACAAAAAAAAAACACATTCATATAAACATACAAAATCTGTTCTCAATGAAAATACCACAGACACAAAGAGACTTATCTGGACATAATCCCCTTTTGGTGCCAAACACCACATTCAGCTCATTGAAAGTGATTCATTAGCTGCTATGTATGCCTATATTCTTGATTCAAATCATAACATAGAAGTTAGGCTTGTAGTTAAATTCTAGCTCAAAGTTGAATGAAAGATTTCAATATCAGTTTCAGTGCAGACATTCTGAACAACTGGATGACCCAACTGTTTATGGTTTCTGTATGGTTTCAACTGTTTATGGCTGATGTTTAGCAGCTTCAAAGTCATAGAGAATAATGTGACAGCAAGGATGGAAAAGGGCTAGGCTGCCATCTTGTGGCAAAACATTACCAGGACTGGCCATGAACTAAAAAAATTGTATAGGCTCTCTCTCTCTCTCTCTCTATATATATATATATATATATATATATATATATATATATATATATATACAGTATAGTGGTGGCCGAAGTTTTTAGAATGGTAACAGTAATTTTTTTAATGTTTTAAAAGAAGTCTCTTCTGCTCACCAAGGCTTCATTTATTTGATCCAAAATACAGCAAAAACAGTAATATTGTGAAATACTTTTACAGTTTAAAAGAACTATTTTCTATTTGAATATATTTTAAAATGCAATTTATTTCTGTGTTGGTAAAGTGTGAATCAACATTGATTCACGTGGAATTGCAGTTGCTCCTTTGCACTTAAAAGAAGATTAAAGAAAATATTCCAACGCCATGGTACAACGAGCACACTCAGGCCCTTAAAGACAGCAACCAGAAAAATGGAGCGAAACTGGAAAGAAACAAAACTTTGGGGTTATTTCGCATTTCATGGAAAGAGAGCACGAATGCGTACAGAGAGGCCTTAAAAACTGCTAGATCTGCTTATTTTTCAACCCTATTAGAAGAAAATAAACAAAACCCTAGGTATTTATTTGAAACCGTGGCTAAACTAACGAAAAATAAAGCTTCAATCCCAGATGTTTCCAAGTAGCACAGCAGTAATGACTTTATGAACTTTTTTACTTACAAGATTGATAAAATCAGGGAGAAAATTATAACTATGCAACCGTCTACTACAGTATCGCATCAGACAGTGCAGTGTAGTCTCACTGACGAACAATTCGATTCATTCATTGCTATAGGAGAGGGTGAATTTTATAAACTTGTTAAATCATCTAAATCGATAACACATGTATGTTAGAGCCTATACCGACTAAACTATTGAAAGAGATGCTTCTAGAGGTCATAGATCCTCTTCTTAATATTATTAATTCATCTCTGTCATTAGGATACGTACCAAAAACTTTTAAGCTGGCTATGATTAAAACGCTTGTTAAAAAAAACACAACTTGATCCAACAGAATTAGTCAATTACAGGCCGATCTCGAATCTACCTTTTCTGTCAAAGATACTAGAAAAGGCAGTATCCTCACAACTATGTTCCTTTTTAGAAAGAAAGGGTATCTGCGTGGATTTTCAGTCAGGATTAAGACCGTATCATAGTACTGAGACAGCTCTCATCAGAGTCACAAATGATTTGCTCTTATCATCCGATCGTGGTTGTATCTCTCTATTAGTGCTACTCGATCTTAGTGCTGCATTTGACACTATCGACCACAACATTCTTTTAAATAGACTCGAAAATTATGTTGGCATTAGTGGAATTGCACTGCATGGTTTAAATCATACTTATCTGGGAACAATGTGTAAAGTTTGGGGAATAAAGGGGTAACAACCAGGAGAATTAAAAAAGTATTTATTATAGAAGGGGTACTTATTATACTATTATGATACAACATTTGGGAGCAATTTAGGTACCTTCATAACACATTATAGACTTCTATAATTCAATGTCAGGCTGCATAGTTTAGATCAGCCGGAACCGGGAACACTTCCCATAAATCCTGATGTACTTTGTACATCATAAGAAGGATGGCGTCTACGCTAATATTAGTCTCTCTGTTTATCTCGAGGTTAACTGCAAACCGCCGGATTCAGACCATATCCAGATCAGATGAAGGACCATCGCATGGACTCGGCGACAACGCATCCCTGAAGTGCCAGCCTCATCAACAATTTGAAGGCCTCATGGACACCTCAACAAACTCGTCTCCATACCGGCGTGATGACTCCGACCCCCAACCAGATGGAACTGGATAAATATTGTGAAAGTTCTGATCCCATCTGACCTATACTGCTGCCTTAATTATAATCATACACACCGTTCGTTCGTTTGCCAAAGGACTGGCCCCCTGACTGAGCCTGGGTTCTCCCAAGGTTTTTTTCTCCATTCTGTCACCTGATGGAGTTTTGGTTCCTTGCCACTGTCGCCTTTTTTGCCTTTCTCGCCATTGGCTTTTGGCTTGCTTAGTTGGAGACATTTAATTTTATATTTAACAATACCATTACAACATTATTTTCCTGTTATCTCAGTAAAGCTGCTTTGAAACAATCTGTATTGTAAAAGGCGCTATATAAATAAAGGTGACTTGACTTGACTAAAGCTGAATTTTCAGCATCATTACTCCAGTCTTCAGTGTCACATGATCCTTCAGAAATCATTCTAATATGATGATTTGATGCTCAAGAAACATTAAATATTATTATCAATGTTGAAAACAGTTGTGTACAATTTTTTTTTCAGGATTATTTGATGACTAGAAAGTTTAAAAGAACAGCATTTATCTGAAATAGTAAGCTTTTGTAACATTATCACTACTGTTCAAATGTTTGGAGTCAGTAAGCGATTTTTTTTTTTTTTGGGGGGGGGGGAGAAATTAAAGAAATTAATCATTTTATTCAGCAAGGACGCATTAAATTGATCAAAAGTGACAGTATAGATATTTATTTATTTTTTTAATTTAAGCTTTCTATTTCAGATAAATGCTGTTCTTTTGAACTTTCTATTCTTCATAGAATCCTGAAAAGAAATTGTACACAACTGCTTTCAACAAATAATAAATAATTAAATAATAATAAATGTTTCTTGAGCAGCAAATCAGCATATTAGAATGATTTCTGAACCATGTGACACTGAAGACTGGAGTAATGATGCTGAAAATTCAGCATTGATCACAGGAATAAATTACATTTTAAAATATATTCAAATAGAAAACAGTTATTTTAAATTGTAAAAATATCAATATTACTGTTTTTGCTGTATTTTGGATCAAATAAATGAAGCCTTGGTGAGCAGAAGAGACTTCTTTTAAAACATTAAAAAAAAATACTGTTGTAAGAATTTTGGCCACCACTGTATTTATATATAATCTGCTCAGTTTTAAGTTCATGATCAGTCACAGTAATATGTTGGTGTTGTTGCTGTAGTTTTTAATTTATAACTCTCCCTCTGTCCCACCATTCTAACATAAATTAGTCACTTTCCTGCTAAATAACTTTAGGAACTTTACTTATAGCTGTATAGTTATCACAGCACATAAATAATATTTAAGTTTACAAATAATCTTATTAAAGTGAAATGTATATATACACACAAATATATTTTTAAATAAAAAATAGATTTTTATAAAATTATTTGTAAATGTCCAGCAGGAAAGTGACTAGTAAATCAACAGAATGTCAGAATAGTGGGGCAAAGTTATAAATGTTTGGGGGGGGGGGAAACACAGTTTACTCTGGTGATGTAGAAACAACACACTTCACCTTTATATATTTAACTGTCTGAACATAATTTATTCAGTAGACAACTACAAAACAATAGGTTAGTGTCAACTAAAATGTAAATGATGTAAATGGTGTCACATTATGACAAATATCTTACCTAGCTTGTAAGTGAGGACGTAGAAAATCGTCCATGGCGTTCCTGGCACAGACAAGAGCTTCCTCCACACCTTCCAGGGCTGCATCACATCCTTTGGACCTCTCCGTCCTTCTCCCTGTCCCCGCGCCGACTCTCCGTCCAACACAGGGGCGCCCCACACAAACAGAGCAACACCACCGTACACACAGGCCAGCAGTGTGAACATCCAGCCCCAGCCTGCAACATCAATCACAGCCAGCAGCCCCCCTCCAGCAAACACAGACCCAGCTTTATACCCTACTACCTGCACAGTGTTCCCCAAACCCAGCTCCCCCTGTCCCCTGAGCAGCCGCACGGCCACCCCGTCAGCTGCAATGTCCTGCACGGATGCCAGCAAGTTCATGGCTAGCAGGGAGCCCACTACAACCATGTACTGAACATCAGGTGAAATAGTAGCGCTCACCAAACAGGTGAGGGCCAGACCAGCCACCGTGCCCACCAACCAGCAGCGCTTGGTGCCTGTCCGGTCCACCAGAGGGGCCCAGAGCACCTTGAGCACCCAGGGAAAGTAGAGGATTTTGGTGAGGCTGATCCGGGTGAGGGAGTGACCTGCACCGCGCAGGTACACTGGGAGCAGGGATGACTGCAGGCCATATGGAATGCCCTGGATGAAGTAAAGGAGACCCAGAAACACCAGCTTGTCGTTCATCATCGAGAAAGGCGGGTTTGGGGAGCCTCAGCTCATGGCTGCACTCTGGAACAATCACAAGTAGAGGGTTTGACATGGACTTGTTAAGATGACATATTGGCTTAATGCATTTTTCTATTTAAAAACACAAACCAGCATTGCAAAGAGTGCTGAACGATTCATGCATTCATTCATTGCACATGTATTCATACATGACACTGATATATCACACCTGGGTATAAATGATGCAGAGTCCGAACATGTGCAAGAGTCATTAGATATCTTTTATAAACGTCCTGTAAACTGCTTTACACTGCAATTAAATCTTTGAGCATAAGAACGATTCATTCACAGTCATAAACAGTCCATTACTGTCCACATTTGCTCTACTTGAAGGAGACTTTCGGTTAGGACTAGTACGAACAACCAAATTATACATATATCAATGTACAAATGACACAAATTAAGTATAGAAAATACCTTATTGTATTTACAAGTAAATGTCTCCTTAACCCGCTGTGCTCAATGCTGCATAATCTCTATTTTCCAATCCTCGTTACTTCCGCGGAAGCGCGTGACGTAACGCACTCATTCAACCAATCAACATTATAGCCCTCGATAGAGCCCGTTTCACAGCCAATAATCAACAGCGCCACCCGGTATTGCAGCCCGCGTAGGCCAGGAATCACAGCAAGACTTGGCTTGTGCTGACACCGATCCGATGACATTATAAAGTAGGCTACTGTACTTTCTCCCAAGTCCGTTAAGTTTTAAAGATATCACGCCCTCTCTCTTAGTCAGTGTTTATCCATTTACCACTTCTCCCATTGTTCCAGCCAAACATGTTTCTTCAGACACAGAGACAAGTCTTTGTCATATCCTCAATCTTTCGTGGTAATAAACTGCAGGCAAGTTTACTTTATAAACCCAGTTTTTTTTTACAGAAAATGTAATTCGTTTTTAAATAATTTAGATAGATATAGGCTACTTGATAAATATAAAGGTATCTAAAAGAAATATGTGAGCTTTGAATCAAAATGGTATTTTTGTCTATAAGCAAATTTATTCATTATAAGTCAGGGGGACTGTTTACTTAAAAACTTCTAGGCACATTTTCCTCTCTGTAAATAGTAGGCACTTTGTTTTTATGACAGACTGCACAGACTAAAAAGATAGATTGAAAAGATTCTTGAAGCACCAAGTGGTTCCTCAGATTGCCACACTGACCGAACCTTCTAAAGTAAACTTAAAGACTTGTGTTCTTCACTAGGCTCTGTCATGGAAATTCATAGATACACACCACATTAGAAGTGTGTTGCATAATTTACGCACACACACATATATACAATAAGACAAGTTTTTATTTCTCAAAAACATTTTTTAATCCAATATGGTTGTTATACTGTATGGGGTGTATAATTCATATATTGATAGCTGGTGGGTCTTCATTTGTACACATTCATTGTTGGCACCAATTAATTGCCACACAAGGCAAGCAGGATCGCCTCGTAGTCTCCTTTGGTGTCATCCTAAAACAAACAAAACACACAATCTTTAACAATTAAATCTTTACAGGAAAGGACCACAGTATCACACTCACTGTTTTGTGTTTTATGTATTGAAGAGTACAATAATGACAGCACAGATAAAAATTATAAAAATAAAAATTGCTAACTGAGATTTACAGTATTTACCTGGATGTCCTGGTAGAGACTCTTGCCAAACTTATTCTGATACTCTTGCTTGATTTTGGCCAAGTCAATCTCAGAGCGGCTCACCAATATTCTGGTCAAGATCTTGCCTCTGTAACCAGAGCCCTGTGCAAACACAAAGTCACACTGATGGACCTTTCTGTTGTATTTCCAACACATTTATAAAAGGTGCAATTTAAAATGTATGACTCTAGTGATATAAATGTATCAATTATATGTCGAGTTACACTTGCCTTCATTGCTAGATTCAGTTTATTAGCAAAGAACACAGATTTGTTTCCAGCACATTTTACTGTTGAAAAGAAAAGATAAGTGACAGTGTTATGTTATGAAAACTTGAAAAAAAAAATTTTCAGAAATGTCATGCAGCTTCTGTTTCATTGCTCAAAGCTTTCTCTTAAAATAACATTCTTGTCGTATTGTTGCATAAAAATTAACATTAAAATAACATTCTTGTCATACTTTAAGAAAGTAATTCAAGTCTTGAAAGGTATGGTTCATCTAAGGCCATTCACAGAGAAGTTTGCAGTGACATTATTGCATGTCATACCATTTTATAATGAGATATGTAAAGCTATAGACAGTCATGAAGGTTTCAGTGTCTCACCAACAGCAGTCAAGCAGTTCTCAATATCACCCTTCAACTCCAGATCAATGGCTTTTGCAACATCCACTTTACTGTACTTGGAGTACTGCTGAAAAACTAAATATAAAGAAAAAAATGACATTATTATGTATTAAGTGGATTAGAAGACAACTGCTCTACTCATTTTGAAAACAGGGAGGTCAACCATACTTTTCCTCAGCTGAGGAGCGTTCCGTGTAGTGAGGATGTCAATGAACACAGCACAGTCTGTGCCTTTTCTTTTCTCTCCTGCCTCATACAAGGCCTACAGGCAAAATTAGAGTTCAAGAGACATGTAGATACAACAACACAATAGACCACAATAATCACAATAAACACTTGATTACCCTGGCATCTTTGTCAGCAAGGTCATCTTGCACAACCTTGTCTTCACTTCTGACAGCCTATGAATTCAAATGAAAAGAAAGTTTATTAACAAGCCAATTCAAGTCACAAATCACTCTACTAGTGAATTGAGGAGCAGAATCAGATGTGTTCGATAAGACAGACATCCAAGACATACAGTACTGGGACTGGGAGGGGCAGAATCGAGAAACACTACTAGAAAATGTAAGGTGCATCATCTATGTAAGAAAAGTCCACCTTGCAGAGAGCAAGTAGGGCATTCCTGAAGTCTCCACTTGTCTCAGACTTGATCTCCGCCTCTAGATCCTTTTTATAATCTATAAATGTAAGCCATACATTAATTTACAGATATACTCTACTCAGATAAACTAGGGATGTCCAATCCTGCTCCTGGATGGCCACTATCGTGCACAGTTCCGCTCTAATTCTAATTAAACGCACCCAAACCAACCAGCTAAGCAAGCTCTTCAGGATAACTAGAAACTTCCAGACAGGCCTGTTAGAGCAGATTGGGGCCAAACTCAGCAGGACGTTGGCCCTAGAGGAGCAAGATTGGACACTCCTGCCATACAAAATATTTAAAAGACAACTGGCTAATAATTAGCATTAATGTTACCTTGTTTGAAAACTTGTTTAATCTCTCGGATCTCTTTATTGGTCCTAGAGGCCAGAATCTCGATAAGTGTATCTTCATCTGTGCCCAAACCCTGGAGAAAAAGACTAAGTTATCAGGGCGGGGTTGTGAAATTGAGAAGATATACAAGTCCAGTAAATATATTTAAAATATTCACCAAATACAGGGTAAAAATGTGAAGTTTATCTGTACCTACAGTTGGGAAATAATGTTACCTTCATGGCATTTTTGAGCAGAGAGGCATCATACTGAGCAGGAGGCATCAACAGGCTCAGAACCACATCTTCCAGCTCACCACTAAGGGCAGCTTTCAGGGCTACATCTAGAGGCTGCACAAAGGAGAAGAGGTCATTTAGATGAAGGTGAATCCAGAGAGAAAGAATGTGTTCATTTCAGGTCCACTGAATGCAATACCTTGCCGGTCGCTTGCTGGTAAGCAGCCTTAATTTGCTGGCGCTGGGCATTGCTCCTGTGGACCAGTGTACCGATGATTGTGGCCTCATCCACACCTGTACACAAACATTTGTGTCAATAGAGCAAACAGATGAACAATGTACAGACATAAACGTGTTTTATAGATTTTCAACATATTCCAACCTTTTGCCTTGATAGCTTTTTCCAGGACACCTGCATCTGCAGCCGCATTAAACTGAGCAAAGGGCTTCACTGTCCCCTGCCCCTCCTAAAGACATGAGAGACACTTAATAAAATCCTTTAAACATAGCCTACATATTACATAGCCTACAAACTAACTAATAGCAATCAACGTAAGAAGTCTATAAAAATTCAAGAAGCAAATTTTAGGAAGGAAATCAGAAACATTGAAGCACATGCCCTTTAACAGGATGGCTGTGACTAGAATTGGGAGTGGAGTACATTCCTATCTCTGACTCATTCAGTCTGGAGCTGCTCAAATTTTCCAGAAAGTTCAAGCAAACTTACTGTGATGTCTTGTACTGTGTTTTCTTGCATGCCCTGATAGGCAAGCTGCTCGAGAAAAGCACTGACGAAGGACATGTTGACACCTGGAACTGAACAGCCAAACCTACATGTTGGCATATGTTAAAATACATATAAAAAAGCAGAATCCTTAAAAAAAAATACAGTTGAAGTTTTAAGGAATTAATCATATTTTATATACGTTCTCTAGCAGTTTAAAACTTTTGGAAGGACATGATTCACCAGTAAAACAGAACATTAAAGCGACTGTCAAGAGCAGTCATAAAAATAGCCTACTGAAGACGACAAATCAGTTAATCAGGATGTGGAGTTTTAGAGCTCAAAGTGTGCAAAGTTGTTTATAACTACTTTAAGCAAATGCCTTGCATTACTTTGTTGCATAATTTTTATAAGCAATTTTTTTTTCACTCTTCTCATTTGCATTATATTTTTCAGTAAACAAAAACAACGCTGTCATAAAAATGCAACAAGTATATATTTAAAGTAAAAAAAAAAACCGACAGGAGTGTCGGGAGTTAGACGACGTGTAAGAAATAAAGAAAATCCCAGTTCCTCACTTACCAAGACCGAATGCACACACAGCCTGCTACACACGAGTAGCAGAAAAGTTTCAGCTGTATTTATTCACAGAACCACACCTAGCAACATCAGTTTAACTCTTGCGCTACAGTTGGGCGTTGTCTCGGCAAGTCTGCTTTCCTCCGTCCTTCCCGTATTAAACACCCAGTCCAATTGTACGCAAAAAGAAAATCTATGGTATGCATAGTTATTTTTTAAAGGTATATTCATTAATTTATTTCCAGAAAAAAATGCACATAAAAAATAGTTGGGAAACAGCGCCTAAAAGAATCTACGTGTCAGACGGCGATAAAGTTATTTTAACGTTGACATTCGTAAGACATTCCAGCTAAGATTTACACAAACAAGTGCCCTTTGCATAGCACAAGGCTTAATTTCAAGAAATAACATATATATTAATTAGCCCTATTAATGAATTAGGCTAAACAATTTAACTATATGACATTATGATATCAAAATAATAGTAAAATGTTCAGAAATATATCCGTTTTATTGCACAAGGCTCTGTTTTTGGAATTAGCATTTAGTATGTTTTATAATAATTTTGGAACTTTAAATTTATGCAATAGTCTATAATTCATTAAACTACAACACAGTTTGGCCTAACAATATGAAACCAACTGTAAATTACTTCCCTAATGCACAAGGCTTGTTTTCAGGTTATTAATCTGGTATTTGTTATATTCTGTAGGCTACTTAACCCATTTAAATCTAATAAACTACAACACTGTTTGACCTAAAGGTATCAAATGAATATGGAATAATATTCTGAGTAATTTACAGTTGGTTTTATATTGTTGTTGTTTATAACTGTGTTGTAGTTTAATGGATTTAAATAGGTTCAGATTTAGACAGGTTATGATCACATAGGCCAACTCACGTCATATTACTAATTGTTTAAGCAACCCAGCAGGCATATTCCTACCTGTATATTATTTTCCATTGTCATGGTAGCCAGAATGAGTCGTAAAGAATAGCCAGCCATTGTCTTCTTACTTCATGCAACACTTGAACCTGATATTAGGTGCATTCTTGTTGTTGTTGTTGGGAGAGAGCCTTATAATTGGGTAATCACTGGTATTGGCATTTTATTTTAAGTATTTTATTTTGAATGGATGTGTATCTGTGTATATGAATATGTACGTATGGATATTGTACAGTATGTTTCTGTGTGTGTATGTACTTGTAAACATATGTATAGGCATTTATCCTTATTATTGTTTTGTTTTTTACTTTATTTATTTGTTACTGATCTGGCATTGGGTGAGGGGGTTGTTCTGTAAAATGTGAAAAGCTTTAAATATTTGTTTTTAATGTCGTCGCGGTTCTAGGGTCAGCTTTTCAGTCTCCTACAGTATTAGCACCTTGCTATAAAAAATAAAATAAAAAACTGATAATAGACCAGCAGCCATGCAGCTTTATCCCAGAGCATCAGAAATGTATAAAAATGTATTTAAAATTCTAAAAATTAAAAATACATACAAAAAGTAATAGAAAACTAATCAGGATGTAGATTCAATTTGTTTTATCAAGTAATTTAATCCTTTATTTATTTTCATGTTATTTAATTTATTTATGTTTTATTTCTGCAGGTTTGGGCCTCCATATTAAATACCCTTTGCTCTGGAATGTATTTGTTCTCAGGAGGAGAACTACTGGAAATGTCGTTGCGAAAAGTATGCAGTGTGAATACTCTGGCTACACGCCATCAAGCATGCAAGATGGAGGCAGTTTGCACAATTCTTGGAAGCAATTTATGTGAAGCTTTTTATTGCATGTATTTACTGTGTTGCGCAAATGTTGTTTTTTAACCATGGTTAAGTAGCTATGATAGCACATTACGATCACCTTGGACAGTTAATTAATTAATTAAATTTGTGAGAAAAGGGCATTGGATAACAAACAGAGACAGGCAATGCATCTGAGGTTCTAGTTCTCCTGCATTCCTCATACACACCAACTGACTGCAATGAGGCATCTTACCTATCTTTTACATTCCTAGGACAAAAGGTTGACTGTTGGAAAGATACAGCCAGTAATTGCTGTTTTTGAATGCAGACCTGTCTGCACACGCATTTATGAACAGGACTGACCTAACACTGCCCAAACTGATTGTGACATGTTCTCTGCCTTTTACATTTGTTCAGTATTTCCCCACGCCTTTTATTGTAAACCTCTAGTCTTGTAAACTCTTTTGACAAGTAAATGCATCTACTAGGAATTTGTGATGTTCAAACATTCTTGCCTAACATCCGCTAGCACAACCGGGTGATGTTGATTTACTATTTGCTAAGTGTGATCTCCATATTTATTGGAGCATGATTTTCAACACTTGTGCAACTCGGAGAAATCAACTGGGTTTATTCCAACAAGTGTAACTCACTTGACAGCTAATTTTTTTCCCCACTTCACTGAGTTAGCATATTAAATCTATGTAATATTTTACAAAAGGAAGATGAACTAGGCCTGTACATGTGTTATATTTTCTATGCCTTCAAAAGTACAGATGACTGCATACAATGTTAAACCAAAAATAATGGGGAAATGCTATGCTAAAACAAGTAATTGATTGTAGGTTACCTGTCCATAGAGACTGTCTCTATTGTAAAAATCTTCTGTATATATATTACAGTGCTAGGTGCACTTTAAGACAGAATAACATGATGTCCAATCATATGGTTGTCAATTGATTGAAAAATATTGAATCCATTATTAAGGGAAGACAGTAATTCACAAAACTGACAGATGAGAACAATGCAGGTTTTTCATTAGTATTGTCCCAGAGAGATAGACCAGTGTAGATCACATTACAATCTCTATCACACACATTGGAAACCTGATGCAGCTTGTGTTGGCCATTCAAGCAAACTAACCCCACCTGAAACCTCATCCACTGAGGTTAATATTTAACAAGTGTTGAGAGTTTGGTTCCTCACCAAAACAAGCATCTTTCCAGTTTTTCTCCATTATGTTTGCCAGTCAGGTCTTCCTACAGCTATAACCGCAGTGTCATCTTGAATCCGGGTAATCCCTCTGATTTATTGATTCATTCATTTCTTTAGTCTGATTCGTAAAGCGGATAGTGATGGTTTCACTGATTATGTTAATGATTTTCTGTCTGATTATACAATAGCTATTAAATGTCTATCTGTTTGTTATAGCCGGAGGTAGCTTTTGTTTATATAACCTTTACTTTCATTAAATGGAGAGGTTGTTCACACCCTTAATCCTAGTTAACCTGTGGTACAGTAAAATGTTAAGAAAGTTTCATTTTTTAACATCAAAGATACACTAGGGGATGTTTTTACTGTTCTATTGAATATTTATTCAGATCGATAGGGACTATAAAATAGTTCTTAAAATATGTTTTAAAAAGGCTATCATTTAAGTTGCATTCACCTTATTAAACTGCATTGCTCAGTTTGCATGGTTGTGTGTGTGAATGAATCCGGCTGGAACAGTCACAAATGTAACCAGCTGCAAACAGAGTTTCAACGTATGGGGTGCTTTGTACCATTTCCAAACAAAACAGATCGAGATACGAACACTCTGGCATCATGTATGTCAATTCTGGAGCAGAAAATGCGTCCATGTCTTTGAACTTCATGGGCAGGAAGTTACGTAACCACACCGTTGCCCCAGCAGCAAAACAACGTAAGTAAATATAACATGCACACAAGTGCTACTTCCTTTCATTTTAATACATCACTTGACTCTTGTGTAATCAGACTTGTGTGTTATATTTTGTGCAATGAAGGTTTGTGAAATAGTTTTTCCTAAACTACTCAGTAGTCATTATCAATGTCCTGTTCTTCCTGTTAATGGAGTAATTTTAGAAGAAAACTTGTACTGAAATTATTGCATCAGAGCAGAGGATTAATTTCCAGAACTACAACCTACTGGCTTTTATAATACCAACAGACACCTTTTTAAGTGTTTAAATGTTATTGTTGCGAACAGGACGGCCGAGGGACGTGAGAGAACGTCCCTCGGCCGTCCTGTTCGCCACAGTTATTTACTTTGTTGAAGAACATGTCTGAGGACAGGCTAAGCGTTTTCTTTAACTATCTCTAGGTGCCTGGGAGACCACTGACCTTTCTCGATATCAGGATGATTCAGTGGTCTCCACCCGAGTGGTACTTTCTCATCCCATGTCATCAGAGGAACTTCCAGGCAGCGTGCCTGATCTGAGAGAAGAGGTTCAGTGGCGTAGACCGTGTAACATCCATAATACACTCCTAGACCAGGGTAAACATAGAGGTGAGTTGAGTGTCCCTGTAACCTCCCAGAATCTAAAGAATCTAATATTTGAATAACATTTAAAAGAACACCTAATTAATCATAATAACGTAATAATCTCAATACCACCTCACTAAAATAACTTGATATGATTCATCTAAACTTGTAACCTAATTTTAAACCTAATTTTAAAACATTAAAAAGGACATTCAACGAACTTCTTCAAAAAAGTGTAATTTATTTACATCGGTTTTTCTTTTCTTTTTTTGTCTTTTAAGCGAGTACATCTGGAACAAACGTTTCATCATGATGTTTATGCCGCTGAAAATGTTAGAAGAAGAAACTTCTTGCATAAAAAATAAGTGAAAGTAATCTCTGTTGTGAAGTACTTAAGGCAAGGTGAATACAGATCATGTACAGACATGTTTAAGTAATTTAAAAGGTCTATTCAGTGCTATTGTGGAAATATTATGATAAATAATGATGTAATTTATTTAATAAAGTACATACAGAAATGACTTTGTGCTCAGCTCTCGCTTAATTGCATATTTAATCAAACACACTAAATCTGTTAATGTAAATTTAAACAAAGGAATAAATCAATAAAAACTAAAATAAATGTGTTTGTAAAACTGTAACTTTAAGAAATAAATCAATACTTGAAATGTATAACTTGAATGATAAAATGTAAATTAAAGATTTAATAAATTTGTGTACTGAATGGTATTGTTTATTCCGATGCGTCTCAGTGTGTGACTATATAAGATGAGTACCCAGATGACCTAGCTAATGAACTTTTTTTAACTAATTAACATTTACTGCACCCTATTGTTTAACATACATCAAAAATTGTCACTGATCTATCCCACATCTCTAAAGGAAATGCTCATCAAGGCTTTGTAAAAAAAAAAAAAAAAATCTCCAGACTCCCCAACCGAGTCCAGTGAGTGAAGTATCGCTGTAACTGCATGTTAATATTTAAAGGTGCAGCTAATTGTGAGTTCTCATGGCTGAGGAAAGGTAGATTCAAATGGAACACGTTCAGGCACTGGATCGGCGCAGACCGGCACCGGGATCCAAAGCGAAGTGGCAAAGGTAGGTTCTACCATGCAGTGGAGATTGGGCATAGTTAAGTGCCGGTAAAAGTTATTTCATTGTCATTGCATTTTCAAATTACAGCACACAATGTGCCTTCTATGAGTGCAAGCGTAAGACATCCTAAAGATGAGGCTCCAATAGATGTCAAGATGTTTATCCCATATGACTCTGCCAAGCTATGCATAACCCAAGTATGTAGATATCATTCTTTTTGCTTTCGTATATGGATTATTGTGCAAGCTACTCTGCATCGTTTTCTTTATCCATTAGATGTAACCTAAGCCAATATATTTTGGTCAAGACATTGGAACAGGAAATTAATTTTGTTTTTCAAGAGTTTTGGTTTTCTTCTTGCATTAGTCACATGTCTGTCACTCCCTCTGTTGCCCTGGGGCATGGGGTGGGGAGGAGACATCTCATCTGATGTCATGTGTTTTAGATTCGTCTGAGAGCAAGGCCCTTTCATAACTACACATTATTAAACAACTCAAACCCCATAAAACAACATCAGGCTCCTGTACACACCCCATGTAATCTTTGTTTAGTATGCTAAATGTAGAGCTGTTAGCATTATGCCATCATGTACTCACTTGTATATACTTTTGTATGCAGACAGCTATAATAATGTTTCTCAACCTTGATTGATTACCTCTTCATGAACACCAAACCAGATATATGTTAGTTTAAATTAATATTATACTGGATATAATTCAGTATTATAATTCAATTTATTAAAGTGGTCTCAATTATTCCCTTTTAATTGTGAAAAATAATTGATATTTTGGGTAAACACAAGTTGACCAATAGGCTTCTTTCTTTAATGAGAGCTTAAATGGTGAACTATTTTAATGTTATGTTTTAACAGGCTGGTAGGGGCAGATCGTGTTGAATCTTTTTTTTATCACCAATAGTCAATGACTGTTACCTATACCAACAGATAACAGATGATATGATCGCAATGAAGAGCAGACATCAGGAGATGATTCAAGAACTGGAGGATAACTTTCTCATTGCATCAAGAGTGAATCAGGTGATGAGCTTGTTTACTGAGCATTCATTTATTCAGACAAACAACAAGAATTGTGATTGTATGCATGGATGCTTAAGTTTATTTATGTGTGTAGGAAAATACAGCTCTTAAAATAAAGAGGTATTACCAAAATAAGCTTAACACCCTGAAGAGAATCCTAGATATTTACCAGGAAAAGGTGGCAAGAAAAAACACATACTGGGAAGAGAAGGTCAGGGTGAGTCACAAGCATCATCACATTTGTTTTACTTTCTCAATTTTCCCAAATTCTCATTGGCTTGATCACAGCACTTGTAATTCCCAATTCAGGCCTAAACCTAAACCTATTATGTAATCCTACACTGTAAAAAGTGATCGGTTGACTTAATTAAAAAAAAAGTGAGGTAATTGTCAAGTTTATTTACTTCAGGTTCCCTCACTTTTTTTAAGTTGTATTACAGGTTTATTGTTTTAAAGGTTATGTCATATTTCTGTCATCTGTCTTAACTGTAATATTTCTTTTTCCTGTGGTCAGACTCTGGAGGATCTGAATGAAAAACTTCAGGGGCAACACAAACTGCTGCAGGAGAGAAACCAAAAAGACTTGGCTTCATGGGATAAAGAAAAGGTATACAATTGTGGTGTATACTGTATATATGAGAGACTCTTACATGAGAGGCTATATTAGATATAGGCTGTTTAATAGACTAAAGGCATCAATTGAAACTTTTACAGAACAAGGTGATGGAATTGTTCTCGTCCCGACTGGACCTCCTTCACACCCACCAGGCATCAAGTAAGAGTTGTATCGGTTAATATTGCACATGATATGTTAATATTGTAAGATTGTGACAGTATGCTGTTAACAAGATTAAAAAGACATATGGTAAGATTAACATGTCTCCGTTTTTTTAACAGCACTGCAGGAGCTGCATTTGGCCAGGGCAGAGATGGGGAAGGTCCAGGAGATGCTTGAGGCCTTTCGGGAGAAGAAAGAACCAGAAATAACATCTGAAGAAAAAGTAGAAAATAAATAAGCTTTTAAGACCATCTTCATGCTAAAAGATTCCCTGCAGAGAGTTGTAAAGCAAGACATGTTGTGGTATTTACTATTGGTGATGTGAGGTAATTGCATATGTGATTTCCGTGAGATAACTTGTTTTAACTGTGCCTTTGCCATCAGGACAGTAGTGACTCAGATGCTCCACTAGATGGAGCACAAGCACGTCTGGAAATTTTGAAGTATAATTTGCTGAAGAGGGAGAGAGAGATCTCAATGCTTATTGAAAAACAAGAGCGTGTGACAGATCTTGTTAAACAGTCAGAATATTCTCGTCTCCTCAGTGCTGTTATACAACAGGTCATTTTATTTTATTATTACATAGTTTTCAGTATATGAGTAAAATAAGGTCTATTAAAAATAGTACTGTGTACTAAAACTGAACATGAATTGCTAACCAAATGCTAATTTGTGCCTTCAAATTGACCATGTCTGAACAAAACAGCTTTCCTGCATTGTGTATTCCAGGCTCATCATGTTTATGCTGAGCTGACGGAGGCTAAACAGCAGTTTGACCAAATGGCAGAAGACAACCAAAAAATCATGGCCGAGATTAAAGAAAGTCTTGGCCAAACAGTGAAAGAGTCCGGCCAGAAGAGTCACGAGGAACGAGAGGATGTACAGCAGAAAATGTAGGAGCAAGGCATGGTTTCTAAAGAGTCAGAATACAGCTTAAAACTATCTAACCCAGAAGATAAGCATCAGCCAACTGAATAATGCATGTTAACTCAGGGCAGAGCCACAGGTGGATGATGAATCACAGACCAGTTTACTCCATCGTCAGGTCATACAGGTGGCTTTGGAGTGCATCAGAGCAGGGGCTAAGCCCAATGTCATTGGTAAATATGGTCAATTGGTAACTGTGTAAATGATTAATGTCTCTTTTTTTTTGGATGGATGTCTAAGTATAAGTTCATTCTGTGTTATTCTTAGAGACTGACATGAATGAGGCATGGGAGGCAGAGTTGGATGAAAGAGTCAGAGTACGGCACAAACTCACACACACACTAAACTTATTCTCATTACTCATTCTCACTCCATACAGACAATTTTCCTCTCATTTTAGAAATTTGAGGAGGATTTCCAAAACACTGGATTCTTAAACTCTGAAACTGCTAAAAGTGTGGGGCAACAGTTGTTATTACTTCAAGCTGAGGTGACCACAACCAAGGGAAATATCTTTCAATGTATAATCTAAACTAATATTAGACTCTCTAAAATGTCGTAGTGATTGAATTGCATGGAGTCAGTTTTTTGTTTTGCCATTTAAGGCCTCATATTTCTTGTCTGTCTATCTAGTTGAAGCAAATCAAAGATGAAAACAAGAAGATTATTGAAAACTACTCAGCTGAAAGAACCTTGAGGAAGAAGTACTACAACATGGTGGAGGACATGAAAGGCATGCAGAACCTGATTTCACCAAGTGCAACATGTTCCTGGAACAACATCCAATTAACCAATCAGATTTTTTTAGGGACACATTTACGGTTTATGTCAAGTTTAGGCTTACAGCCAGGGTTTGGTGTTTCTACATCAGTGTTATTCACCTATCATTTCCTTCTGATTTTAGATATAAATATGGGTAGGGATATGGTTAGGATAAAAAATTTTGGACAGGAATGCTGTTCCAGGATCAAAAAAATATGTTGTCCCAAGATCATGTCTAACTCTGCAAAACCAGGACATGCTGAAAGGCATAATTATCACAGTTTTACAGTTAAAACAGAAATGAGTTTATATAGGAACTGTTGCCAACAGGGTCTGGAATAGTCCTTTTTTGGGGAACCCTTGACTGATTTCCCAGACATTCTTTTTTCCTTTTTTAATCAGTTGTGTTCAAATCCAATAGTATTACAAATGAATGCCAAAAAAGAAAAGAAAAAAAAAGCTACAGGCATTTTTGACCATGAAAGGCTTTCAATGATTTGCAAGGCTTAAATGCAGATTATTTAAAATGTTCTCTTATGCTCACCAAGGCTGCATTTATTAAATCAAAAATAAAGTAAAATAATGTCTTTACTGTCACTTTTGACCAATTTAATGCATCATTGCTGAATAAAAAGTAGTACCCCAAACATTTCAAAGGTAAAGTGCAATGAGGTGCAGCAGTCTGAGCCTACATTGAAAATGTAAACCTGGACATTTCCACAAAAAAAAAGTCAGGATGTAAAATTAATAAAACATTTATCATGAGACATATATTAAAGTTTCTGTACTAGGTCACTAATCGTATATATGTAAATTGTTGACCCTTAAAAAAGGTTGTCTCTGACTTTATGTCTGGTCTTGTACAGGTAAGATCAGAGTATTCTGTCGAATAAGGCCACTGACTCTTGCAGAGCAGACAAGAAGAGGTCACACCATTGTTGCTTGTCTTGATGACTACTCTGTGATCCTGGACACCCCTCGAGGACCTCGCGAGTTTCAGTTTGACAAGATCTTCAACTCAGAGTGTACGCAAGAGGAGGTCTTCATGGAGTCCAGTGGGTAAGTGTGATAGTACTGAGACATACTTTGCATACATTTTGTAAAAATGTTTTGCTAAATTAAAGGGATAGCTCGCCCAAAAATGAAAATCCTGTCTTCATTTACTCAACCTCACATCGCTCGTAACCTTTCTGTGGAACACAAAAGAGGAATTTGTGCGGAATATCCTGGGTGTTACAGTATATTCAATATAATGACATTTAATTAGGTATGTGGCTGTCAAGCTGCAAAAAGGACAAACAATATTGGTACATGTGATGTGTTTTCTATATTCTGAGTACTCGGATGCTAATATTTCATTATAATTGTTTGGAAAAGAGCGACCAACTACATCATTTAGAATTTCTCTATCATTGTTCCACAGAAGAAAGAAACTCATATGGTTTGGAATGATATGAGAGTTAGTAAATGATTAAATTTTTTGTGAAATATTCCTTTAAGATATAAGAAATGTGACATTTGGGCAGATTTCCTCAAGATGAAGATGTACATTTTTTCCTAGGCTAATCCAGTGTGCAATTGATGGATTTAACGTGTGCATTTTTGCGTATGGCCATACGGGTTCAGGGAAAACCTTCACAATGGTTGGAGACAGAGATCGGAGGAACCCAGGAATCATTCCCAGAACATTCACCAAGATCTTTGAGATCATCCAGGATAATGAGTCTAAATTTGAGTTTAAGGTATGTTTAGGTACAGTACGTGTTTCTTGAGCTGAACTGATATACAATAGTCTTCATACTCTTTTCTTTTGTCCGTCCTCAGGTTTCAGCCTACATGCTGGAGCTGTACAACGACCGCCTGCAGGATCTCTTTGTGAGCCCCACTGAAGCTTTCAGCAAGCGAATCGAAATTAAGAGGGACAGAAAGGGGCTTGTGTTTGCCCAGGGAGCAGAGACAAAGGAGGCAGCTAGTGCCAGCGAACTCTTTGCATTATTTGAGCAGGGCTGTGCAAATCGCCACATTGCGGCCACAAGTATGTGCTTAATGAAACTTCGAAAGACTCCGGTTAAATGGTTTGGATTAATTGCTTTAGTTACAGTCAGTATGAATGCATGGTAAGAACATAATGACCTGGCATTGATGCCAAACTTCATAACAAAGGAGAAGGTCCTTGAGTTTAACTGTGTGATGTGTCTGAGAACAAGGCTAAAGGAGTAATTTAGGGTTATAAAGAGCATTAATATTATATAATCTTGAACAAATTTGACCCTGGATCACAAAACCAGTCTTAAGTAGCACGGGTATATTTGTGGGAATAGCCAACAATACATTGTATGGGTCAAAATTATAAATTTTTCTTTTATGCCAAAAATCATTAGGATATTAAGTAAAGATCATGTTCCATGAAGATATTATGTAAATTTCCTACCGTAAATGTATAAAACATTTATTTTTGTGAGTGAATACAGCACAATCGCGAACATAAATGGACAACTTTAAAGGCGATTTTATCAATGTTTCGATCTTTTGCACCCTCAGATTCCAGATTTTCAAATAGTTGTATCTCGGCCAAATATTGTCCTATCCTAACAAACCATACATCAATGGAAAGCTTATTTATTCAGATGTCATGTGATGTATAAATCTCAATAAAAAAAAAATGACCCATATGACTGGTTTTGTCATCCAGGGTCACAAATGCAGATTTAATACAGTCTCTGTACATCATCTATGCATGCATCCATCTATTCATGATTGGGTACACAAGTAATATTTGTTGTCAAATTAACTTTGAAACATTTTTAATTTTTATTATACCTTCTTGTAGAGATGAACGTAGAGAGTTCCCGCTCTCACCTAATCATTGGCATCATGATTGAGAGTCGGAATCTGACCAATGGAAGTGTGAGTTTTGGGAAGCTCAGTCTGGTGGACCTGGCAGGAAGTGAACGAGCAGCAAAAACTGGAGCCAAAGACGACCAGCTGAAGGTTTTTTTAAAACCTTTATTTATATAGCGGTTTACACAATACAAATGTTTCAAAGCAACTTTACAGTGATTAACAGGAAAATAACAGAATCAATAATGTAAACAGAATTAAATTCTGCTGTAAAGCAGCTCTAAAAAAAGACAATAGTGTCATTATTCAGCTGAAGTCTGTTCAGTGTTGATTTGGTTCAATTCAATAAATGTAAAGTTCATCAATTAAGAAATGAGTTCAATTCAGCTAAAAGCAGCTCTACTCTACAGAATTCAGTTCAATAACAGTACCGAAAAAAATATGAAACAGTTAAATCAGCTATAAAGCAGCTCTGCTGAAAACAGTGTTGTTATCATCTGGCTCAAGTCAGTTCAAGTTTTGTTCTCATCCAACAGTCACTGCAGTGAAATCAATAATATTACTGTATATTAAGTGAATAATAAGAGAATACACTTGCAGCACTTAAAAACACAAAGTTTGACAACCCCTGTGACCAAACACTATATTATTTTCTTTTTTTTTTCTTCTGTTTTTCTTGCAAATACTACCGTTTCATATATTTTTAAATAGTTTGTTATGGCAAAGATGTTATTAAGAGTGACTTAAAATGTCAAAATACTTACTTATTAATGTACCTATTCAACCCTGACTTGTATTTTATTTATAATACCTCTCACGACAACATGTATCCCACATTGTCTGTGTGTTTCTTCCCAGGAGGCAAACGCTATTAACAAATCTCTGAGTGCTCTTGGAGATGTAATCTCAGCTTTATCAATGGAGCAGCCTCACGTGCCCTACCGTAACAACAAGCTGACCCAGCTCATGCAGGACTCACTGGGGGGCAATGCCAAGACCCTCATGTTCCTCAACATCGCTCCCTCTGACTGCAACCTGGACGAGACTCTCACCTCGCTCATGTGAGAACCAAATACCTGGCATGTGACATGCTCAATCACCTAAAATAATAGCAGCACAAGGCTGCTCCTTGCCACTGTCACCTTTGGCTTGCTCAGTTGGGGTTTACAATTTTTTTCAGTAATATTACAGATTCATCAACTGGACTGACACTATCAGTTGACAATTTTTTTTTAACTGCACTGAGCTGGATAATGACACTAACCTTGCAACATTGTTTTTGTTATTGAATAGAATTAAACTGACTTGAGCTAAAAAAAAAAAAAAATGTTGCCTTCTGTAGAGTAGCTTATAGCTGATTCATAATTAATGAACTTTTTAAAATCAATAATGTTATTGAACTGAACTGAAACATCAAACTAAATTGACCTGAATAATGACACTATTATTTTCTGAAAAGCTGAAATTGAATTGGTTTCATAATTGATGAGTTTTACATCAATAACACTATTGTCCTGTTTATTAATGTGAAGCTGCTTTGAAAGAAATATGTATTCTATAAAGCATTATATAAAAAATGTGAAGTGAGTTCTTCTGTGTCCTAAAATCTTATAAATATTCTTGCCCATGAGAAGTCTCAAATTCTCTGTTGCCTCCCCCACTCCCCCCAGATTTTTGGACCTCACTTCATTTCACTGTAAACCCAAAATAGTTTTCAGAACTAAAAAAAATACATTAAAAAAGGATACTTAGTTACATATGTTAATAAACTCAAAGATTAAGTTTGTAACTTTGTAACTAGCAAGTTTTCTGTTCTTAACTTGAAATCTTGAGTAAGCTAATCATATAATTGTATATAGTTTTGCAGCATATAGGCTGTTTTCCAAGAAATATACAGTAATATACACTTTAAAATTGGTTTGTCTTCCAGCTATGCAACTCGAGTGAAAGCCATCACCAACAATGCTCAAAGGAACATAGACAGCAAGGAAATTGCTCAGCTGAAAGAGGTATGCACATTATTAATCAAAATCACACCTTTTTATTGTTTGAGCACACATTTATGTCTCATTTAATCTGTGTACTTCACAGGTGATTTTAAAATTGAAGTCAGGTCAGCCTGTGGAAGAAGATGTCTAAACTTCCATATAGTCCTGGAGATATGGCTCTTTTAAATTAGACCCGTTTCCATTTATGCATGTTATACCTATCTAACCATTTCTCATAACATATGAATACTGGAAATGTAATTCATGACAAAAACACGGTTTGGAAAATGAATTCATGATGTACTCGCTCATTATATATATTTTGTATATTTTATTTTAAACACAAAGTTACGGACTGCAGCTTTAATAAAAAAAAAAAAAATATATATGAATATGTATATAAAATGTATATGAACAAACCTATCTTTCATTTCACTATATATTTTAGCAATTGCAACTCCAGTCATGGACTTTTTTGTGTGTAATGTGTTTTCTTTCTGTGAGAAGGAATTTGTACCCAGTGTGTCCCTTTTCAGCCCTTATCTAAATGTGCGTGTCAGGCTAACGCCGAAGGCAAAGGTTGCAGCCATCGCATGCAACCCAATCAGGCACATATGGTGCCCAGCGGCGGGAATAGAGGAACCAGCGCCAATTATGAAGTCACTTGGCCAATTTATGCTGCTAATGTGTGAAAAGGAAATGAGCATGAATTAAGCCTCACTTGGCAAATACAGGAGGCAAATGAGTACAAGAGAGTTGTGCCGATTGACGCTGTCACGCAGTCAGATCTCAATGCAAAACACACACAGGGTGGTCCGGGGACATGAAAGGCCCATGTGATGGTTTGAGGACAATGGTAATCTCAATAAATTTAGAGTCCTGGGGCCTGATGTATAAACGTTTATGCGTACGCATTTTTCCACGCACATATCGGGATTTATAAAAAATAACCTTGGCGTAAATAAGTGCGCACCGTAAGGATGCTCTTGACCGTGCGTACGCACTCTTTTAGAAGAGTATGTGTTTTGGCGACACCAACTGGCCCAAATAGCAATGACTATTTAAAATGAAAAACTTCTAAATTATCCTATTACATCACCCAATAAATCAAATTGCATTAACCTATTACGTTTAGTGAAACTGACGCATATTGCCTATCTAAAACCGTAAATCTTCATTAAAAGTCCTAATCATAAATACAGTGCATGTTCACAATAACAGTTTAAATAAATAAAAGAATGATTTAAACTTTGTTTTACTTCTGATGTAAACATTTAGATTAAATAATTACATGAAATCATTACTGAGAAGTTACAACATTTTTTATATTCAATAAATAGAAATATTTGTTGTGGATGCAATGCTTTCGAACACTTTTCCTTTGGTAAGGTGTTTTAATGTTTAACTACAGAGAAAATTGCTTATCATGATAATAGCAGATTGTCTGAGAAAATAGTTTTGTGCAAATAATGCACAACAAGATCTATCTGTTTCCATTAAAAATATAAATCAATTAAAAATACTCTTTGGCCAGTGGAAAAGATAGTGTAAAATACATTTCAAAGAAAGTTTTTCTCAATTTGATTTATTTATTCAAAATCAAGGGAAGGATAGGCTACTAAATTATTTTATAAGTCTGAATTTTTTTTTGCGTACGACATTTTTGGCTTTTTGGCGCACGTACACTTTTAGTAAGGATCCTACGCACAGTTTTATAAATGAGGCCCCTGTTCCCTTTCAGTTCGGTCACGTTCGGCGTAGTCGGACATACCGTACTGATTGGGATCACGCTTAGGGAGCCTGTCATCTTCGAGTATTGAAAAAACAAGCCAATGCACATTGGCGTGCGAGATTTGCATCTCGCGCTCCGCCCTGCAGCACCGGTATAAATACGGAAGTGGATGCACGCACCACTTGTCTTTCGCTTCGGAGCCGATCGGATGTCGATGTCTCTGCCGTCTCTGACCGCTACTATAGGCCGGAGCCACCTCAGTGACTTTCCATATTTTGTACTGCCCGGAAATGCCCAGTCCATGTGTAACCTCCACATGATACCTCCCTACGGGCAGGATGTGGCTTCCGCAACGTCTCTCTTTCCACCGAAAGGGCATGCTTTCCCAGTGTTATGCAAGTCTGTCTGAGTGGGTCATGCGGAACAGCAGTGGACTTTCCTGGCCTAAGCCCTGTCCCATCTCCGCCTCAATAAATGCGGGGGGATCAGGAGGCTTTCGCTAGGCACTGGAAGGTGGCAACACTTGGTGGCGTGTTAATTGGGATCCCAATCAGTACGGTATGTCCAACTACGACGAACGTGACCGAACTGAAAGGGAACGTCTCGGTTACGTATCTAAGCCTCGTTCCCTGAAGGAGGGAACGGAGATGTGGTCCCGTCGCCACTAGTGCTGGATCACCGCTGACCTCGGGCTCCGCTCGGCTCCTCAGCGAAAAACAAGTGGTGCGTGCATACACTTCCGTATTTATACCCGCGCTGCGGGGCGGAGCGTGAGATGCAAATCTCGCACGGCAATGACAGGCTCCCTAAGCGTGATCCCAATCAGAACGGTATGTCCGACTACGTCTCCGTTCCCTCCTTCAGGGAACAAGGGTTACATACGTAACCAAGACATTTTACAACCTGCAAATAAGAATGATAAAGTTACAAGTAGACATAGTGCAAGATAAACTGAAGAAGGCCATAAGCCCATGAGCTGTAGGGATATTTAAAATCTTTAACATTTTATCTTTAGAGTAAAATGTATTTCAGTTGATCTAAATGCACATACAATACCATTCAAAAGTTTGGGGTACATAAGATTTTTTTTAATGTTTTCACAAGTCTCATGTTTATTAATGCTGCATTTATTTGATCGAAATACAATAAAACCATAATATTGTAAAATATTATAATTTATCAAAAATAACTTGTCTTGCTAGTACCAGGTCGGACCCCCTTTTGCCTTCAGAACTGGCTTATTTCTTTGTGGCATAGATTCAACAAGGTGCTGGTCCATATTGACGTGATAGCATCACACAGTTGCTGCAGATTTGTCAGCTGCACATCCATGATGCAAATCTTCCATTCCACCACATTCCAAAGGTCTTGGGAAATCTTGGGTTGAGATCTGGTGACTGTGGAGGCCATTTGTGTATATTGCACTTATTGTCTTGTACAAGAGATGATTTGAGCTTTGTGACATGGCATGTTATTGAGTACACTGTGGTTATAAATGGATGGACACAGCAACAATACTCAGGTAGGCTGTGGCATAATGCTCAATTGGTATTAAGGGGCCCTAAGTTTCCCAAGAAAATTTCCCCCACACCCTGCCTGAACCATTGATATGGATCCACGCTTTCATGTTGTTTACGCTAAATTCTGACCCGACCATCTGAATGTTCAAAAAATCAAGACTCATCAGACCAGACATCACCAGTGACATGGTCTTCTGCTGCTGTAGCCCGTCTGCTTCAAGGTTTGACGTGTTGTGTGTTCAGAGGTGCTCTTCAGACCTCGGTTATAACAAGTGGATATTTAAGTAACTGTTGCCTTTCTATCAGTTCGAACCAGTCTGGTTATTCTCCTCTAGGCCTCTGGCATCAACAAGTAATTTTCGCCCAGAGAACTGCTGCTCACTGGATATTTCCTCTTTTTGGACCATTCTCTGTAAACCCTAGAGATGGTTGTGCGTGAAAATCCCGGTACATCAGCAGTTTCTGAAATACTCAGACCAGCCCGTCTGGTACCAACAAACATGCCACATTCAAAGTCACTTAAATCATCTTTGTTCCCCATTCTGATACTCAGTTTGAACTTCAACAGATCGTCTTGACCATGACTGCGCCCGAAAACTTAGGCATCTGACTTGTTGCCTCGTTGCACTACCAGGCAAGGTACCTCACGAAATTGATTTCGGACAGACTTCTGGAGACAGCGCAACGGTTTAATGGTCTACAGCAAAATAGAGTGAGCTTTGGTGAAAACTAAGTGAATATTTATGACTACAAGAGTATTTTCTCGCTAGAAATTACATCATAAGTGGAAAACATTGATCAAATATGTACATTTACTCACAAACAAACTGATGACAAGCCACAACTTATTTTTCTAGCTCAACTGTCACCCTGTGTCTCAAGGTTTGAGTGACTAATCAAAGTTTAACCTGATAAAAATAAAAATAAATTCTTTAATGTTATCCATGCCACTGATGACAGGATTTTTTATTAGAGAAATTGCTTTTAAATGTAAGAATTGGGTTTCAATTTCAAGCCGGGGACACACTCAACAACTGTAAGGCCGATTATGAATGTAATTTCATACTTACGATTGATCATGCCCAAACGCGCCGAGTCAGAGACAGTTGCGTTCAGTCAGTGTTTAAAATCGGTCCAGTCATTGGAAAGTCTGTAAGTGTGTTCAGTCAGTCTTATAATGTTTCAGCTAGTCGTTAAGCGTGTCCCTGGCATTACTAAAATATCTAATGATACAAATGTAAAAATAAAAAAAACTTAAAAGCGGTTCACATGTTGACTTATATTTTACTAATGAGTGATTATATATAGTTTATACTCTTTATTATATACATTGGACCTTGGTGAACATATTTAGAATTAGAACATATAAACGTGTGCAACGAGGCTGACTCCAGCTCCTTTTTCACCAGCTCCTTATTCGTCAAACTATTCATTCAACCTTAAAAAAGTTGGATGGTTGTTAACCCCTCCCCCTCAGTGCTTTTGGCCGTATTTTTTAAAGGAACAGTTGTACGGGAATTATGAGGCTATGGATCGGGCAGCAGTTTTCATTTAACAGTAAAAATATATACTTCTGTAAAAATTATCTTGTCAACTTCTATAAATGGTGTAAGCTATGTGGTAAATTCAACCAGAGTACTTATTTTGTATTGAAGTTCCTTTTCTTACTAAATGTCTTTTTAAAAGTATGGAGAAACATGACATTATGTTTGCAACTATTTTATGTAATGTCATTTTTGTTGAGTAGAGAGTGAATTTATCTATTCCCTCTATGTGCTTGTTTTTTTTGTTTGTTTTTTTGAGAACTTGTGAAATAAAGAGTATGTATGCTTTGTCAGCACATAAAGTTGCATGGTGGGGCATTTTCTAGGTACCATATTTCAACAATAACACATCAGAAAATGTGGTAATGCAGGATTTAGTTTAAGAATGATTTTAACTATACCTCTATGTGCTCGTGTTTTTGAGAATTTGTGAAATAATAAAGTAATGACACCTCCAGTATGCTTTGTCGGCACATAAAGTTGCATGGTGGGGCATGTTCTGGGTACCATATTTCAACAAAAACACATCATAAAAAGTTGTAATGCAGGATTTCGTTTAAGAATGAATTTATCTATACCTCTACGTGTTTGTTTCTTTGAGAACTTGTGAAATAATAAAGTAATAACACCTACAGTATGCTTTATTGGCACATACAGTTGCATGGAAGGCATTGTTCTGGGTACCATATTTCATATCATATTTCATACTATGTTGGATCAGAAAATGGATTTGTGTGTGTGTGTATGTATGTATGTGTATATATGTATATATATATATATATATATATATATATATATATCTTTAATCTGGAGTAATGGATAACTTCTAATAAGGAACAAAAATGAAATGACATTTAATAGGTGCAAACATAATGTCATGTTTCTCCATACTTTTAAAAAGACACTTAGTAAGAAATGGAACTTAAATACAACATAAGTACTCTGGTTGAATTTACCACATACAGGTCCTTCTAAAAAAATTAGCATATTGTGATAAAGTTCATTATTTTCCATAATGTAATGATAAAAATTAAACTTTCATATATTTTAGATTCATTGCACACCAACTGAAATATTTCAGGTCTTTTATTGTTTTAATACTGATGATTTTGGCATACAGCTCATGAAAACCCAAAATTCCTATCTCAAAAAATTAGCATATCATGAAAAGGGTCTCTAAACGAGCTATTAACCTAATCATCTGAATCAACTAATTAACTCTAAACACCTGCAAAAGATTCCTGAGGCTTTTAAAAACTCCCAGCCTGTTTCATTACTCAAAACCGCAATCATGGGTAAGACTGCCGACCTGACTGCTGTCCAGAAGGCCATCATTGACACCCTCAAGCAAGAGGGTAAGACAGAGAAAGAAATTTCTTAACAAATAGGCTGTTCCCAGAGTGCTGTATCAAGGCACCTCAGTGGGAAGTCTGTGGGAAGGAAAAAGTGTGGCAAAAAACGCTGCACAACGAGAAGAGGTGACCGAACCCTGAGGAAGATTGTAGAGAAGGACCGATTCCAGACCTTGGGGGACCTGCGGAAGCAGTGAAACATCCAGAGCCACCGTGCACAGGCGTGTGCAGGAAATGGGCTACAGGTGCCGCATTCCCCAGGTCAAGCCAATTTTGAACCAGAAACAGCGGCAGAAGCGCCTGACCTGGGCTACAGAGAAGCAGCACTGGACTGTTGCTCAGTGGTCCAAAGTACTTTTTTCGGATGAAAGCAAATTTTGCATGTCATTCGGAAATCAAGGTGTCTGGAGGACAGAGTCTGGAGAAAGACTGGGGAGAAGGAAATGCCAAAATGCCTGAAGTCCAGTGTCAAGTACCCACAGTCAGTGATGGTCTGGGGTGCCATGTCAGCTGCTGGTGTTGGTCCACTGTGTTTTATCAAGGGCAGGCTCAATGCAGCTAGCTATCAGGAGATTTTGGAGCACTTCATGCTTCCATCTGCTGAAAAGCTTTATGGAGATGAAGTTTCATTTTTCAGCACGACCTGGCACCTGCTCACAGTGCTAAAACCACTGGTAAATGGTTTACTGACCATGGTATTACTGTGCTCAATTGGCCTGCCAACTCTCCTGACCTGAACCCCATAGAGAATCTGTGGGATATTGTGAAGAGAAAGTTGAGAGACGCAAGACCCAACACTCTGGATGAGCTTAAGGCCGCTATCGAAGCATCCTGGGCCTCCATAACACCTCAGCAGTGCCACAGGCTGATTGCCTCCATGCCACGCCGCATTGAAGCAGTCATTTCTGCAAAAGGATTCCCGACCAAGTATTGAGTGCATAACTGAACATAATTATTTGAAGGTTGACTTTTTTTGTATTAAAAACACTTCTTTTATTGGTCGGATGAAATATGCTAATTTTTTGAGATTTTGGGTTTTCATGAGCTGTATGCCAAAATCATCAGTATTAAAACAATAAAAGACCTGAAATATTTCAGTTGGTGTGCAATGAATCTAAAATATATGAAAGTTTAATTTTTATCATTACATTATGGAAAATAATGAACTTTATCACAATATGCTAATTTTTTGAGAAGGACCTGTAGCTTACACCATTTATACAAGTAGACATGATCATTTTTACAGAAGTATATATTTTTACTGTTAAATGAAAACTGCTGCCCGATCCACAGCCTCATAATTCCCGTAGGACTGTTCCTTTAAAAAATAGGCCAAAAGCACTGAGGGGGAGGGGTTAACAACCATCCAACTTTTTTAAGGTGGACAGTTGCTAAGCGACAAGACCAGTCCTCCCTGGCTAGACAGTCCCATTTCACTACGCTCGCCCCGACCTTCATGGCCTTCGAAGGATGCACCGATGCAGCCTTTGAATTGGGACACAGCCTATATTTTAAAATTTCATTTATTCCTGTGATGGCAAAGCTGAATTTTCAGCAGTCATTACTCGTGCTCAATAAACTTTTCTTAGTATTATCAGTGTTAAAAACTGGAAATTTTTTCTGGATTCTTTGATGAATAGAAAGAAAAAAAACAGCATTTATTTCAGATGGATTTTCTTTGTAATAATGTAAAAGTCTTAAACAATTGAATACATCCTTGCTGAATAAAAGCATGTATCAATGAATATCAATTTCTTTAAAATAAATAAATAAAAGAATCTTACTGTCCCCAAACCTTTGAACGGTAGTGTACATCAATACCAGCTCATGCTATAAGTCAGAGACACAAACAGATCTCAATCACTAATCTCTCTTCACAAACTTTGAAAATGAAAAAAAAAAGCAGCGAATGCATTTTAGAGAGTTTTAACTGTCCTTTATTCTATTAAATTCTGTGATGTTCAATAAGACGGATAACAACAGTTTAGTGAGCTGATAGAGACGTGAAAACTTTAAAGTATTATAAATATCATATAATTTTGTAGTCAATATATATTATATTAAACTGGATTACATTTTATTCATTATTAACAATATTTGTTTGTTAATGCAAAATCAGTAATATGACTTAATTCTGATTCTCTCTCACTGATTCAGTTTATGTAACACAAAGCAGCTTTACAACAGACTTCTTTGATGTTTCAAATATCTGTGCGAAAAGCAGTAACCAGAACATTTACATGCTTAAACCTTCATGCATGATCACATATATTGATAAGCTCGGAGTACAAAAGTAAACATTCAAGTAACAGTTGAGCTGAATACTCTACTAAAACACTAACATAACGAAGTTTAAGGCCATTTAAAACAGAGGTAGAGAAAAGACCACATCAAGATTATTAGTGACAAATTAGCTTAGCAGTCCAGTGATGGCCAACATTAGCTTTCTGCTGACTTCAATGACTCTGAGGTGGATTGTAGGTTGATTTGTGGTGCATAAAACATAACATATGGAACACTGAGAGCATAATAGTTTAGTTACGAGGTGAGATTTTTATTCTGAAGGGTCTGGGCTTCATGGTGAGTCCAAATGTAGAGCTCAGGTCAAGCTCTTGCCCTGGAATATTCTCTATGTGTAGACGATGCAACAGGGTGGTTAAGAACACAAACATCTCCAGACAGGCAAAGCTGTCACCGAGGCAACGCCGTATTCCCATGCCAAAAATCATTACCTTCTCAGTCACATTTTTATTTAGATGACTAGACAGGGTGAGAAATCGTTCGGGTCGGAAAGCCTCAGGATCGCCCCAAATGTCCCTTTTGGTCAAATAATGAGTTTAATTCAGTTCAATTGAGTCATTTTATTTATTAACGTTATATAGTGCTGGTCAGCATTATTTGCCCCCTTGGTAAATATGATCAAAGATGGTTGTAAAGAGTTTTCTCCTATAATGCCTGATGAGTTTGGAGAACACCTGACAAGAGATCAGAGACCATTCCTCCATACAGGATCTCTCCAGATCCTTCAGATTCCCAGATTCATGTTGGCGCTTCTTCTCTTCAGTTCAGCCCACTCATTTTCTATAGGGTTCAGGTCTGGGGACTGGGATGGCCATTGCAGATGCTTGGTTTTGTGCTGAGGGACCCATTTTTTGTTTTGATTTTGATGTTTGTTTATGGATCACTGTCCTGATGGAAGATCCAAACATGGCCCGTTATAAGATTTCTAGCAGAGGTTGTCAGGTTTTGATTTTTTATCTGTTGGTATTTGATCGAATCCATGATGCCATGTTTCTGAACAAGATGTCCAGGACCTCTGGCAGAAAATTAGGCCTACAGTATTAAAGATTTAGCAGAGCACTTCATTTTACACATGGGGTACTTTTTTATCCCTGTATGAACCAAACCCATCTTAAGTGTTTGCTGCCAAAAAGCTCTTTTTTTTTTTCATCTGTCCATAGAACATTTGAAAAGTAACTGACACTACTGGAACTTCAAACGGGACGGGTTCTATGGTCAGATGAAACAAAAAAAATGTTTTTTTTGGCAGCAAACACTTAAAGGCAGGATAGGTAATTTGTTTCTAAAAACACTTTTTGCCAAATTTGTTTAAACTGTCTTTATATACCAATACGTATCTAAAATATAAGTACTCTGAAAAGGAGTTTATAAAAATAGAGTGTCTGTAGTCCTCTCAGGGCTGCAATAAACACAGCTCATTATTCCATTCGGACCGAGTGCAATGATTGACTGGGCGACTGTCACTCTCCCTCGCTGCTATGGCTACCAGCCCTGCTGCAACAGGAGCTGCCCACATGCGCGCACACGGTTGACTCGCTCATTTCGGAAGAGGAGAGGTGCGTACCGACCGCAAGCGACGAAGTCTCACAATTATGGCAGAGAAAGAGCAGTCAAAATTCACAGTACCGCCTGTACCTGCATCTACAGTGAACGCAGGCAAACAAGGCAAAAACTCTCTCCTCTTCCGAAATGAGCGAGTCAACCGAGTGCGCGCATGTGGGCTGCTCCTGTTGCAGCAGGGCTGGTTGCCATAGCAGCGAGGGAGAGTGCATTCGGTCCGGATGGAATAATGAGCTGTGTTTATTGCAGCCCTGAGAGGACTACAGACACTCTATTTTTATAAACTCCTTTTCAGAGTACTTACATTTTAGATATGTATAGGTATATAAAGACAGTTTAAACAAATGTGGCAAAAAGTGTTTTAGAAACAAATTACCTACCCTGCATTTAAAATGGGTTTGTTTCACACAAACAGTGCCCCATGTGTAAAATGAAATACTTTTCTGTCAGAGGTCCTGGACATCTTGTTCAGATACATGACATCATGGATTCGATCAAATACCAACAGATAAAACATCAAAACCTGACAACCTCTGCTAGAAATCTTATAACGGGCCATGTTTGGATCTTCCAACAGGACAGTGATCCAAAAACAAGCATCAAAAATCAAAACAAAAATGGGTCACTGAGCACAAAACCAAGCATCTGCAATGACCATCCCAGTCCCCAGACCTGAACCCTATAGAAAATGAGTGGGCTGAACTGAAGAGAAGAAGCGCCAACATGAATCTGGGAATCTGAAGGCTCTGGAGAGATTCTGTATGGAGGAATGGTCTCTGATCTCTTGTCAGGTGTTCTCCAAACTCATCAGGCATTATAGGAGAAAACTCAGAGCTGTTATCTTGGAAAAAGAAGGTTGCAAAAAGTATTTAATAAAAGGGGGCAAATAATTGTTCCCAACGTGTTTTGGAGAAAAACATTTATTTCATAATGTGGTTTTCCCCACACTTCCAATTCTTTTACTTCAATGAAAGGTTCAATTTTTGCAATTTTTCTAAATAAAATATCAAAAGGATTAACAATGCAGATTTATTTTTTTACAGCAATCTTTGATCATATTTACCCAGGGGGCAAATAATTCTGACCAGCACTGTGTATATATATTATATATAATATATATATATATATATACATATATACAGTGTACATATATACATATATTATATATGTATATCTTCATTATATATAATAAATAATATTTATATAATAAAGAGAGAGCCTTAGGAAACAAATATAATAAGAATGTGGCAGGAATGTGATACTTACACATCGTGATTGACTTGATATTGGTTGATGAACACACACGTGTCTTTGGGGATGAAGTATCCATTCAGTATTATGTTTTCAGTTGTGCTAGATAACATAATGGAGGAAAATGTGAGTACCTGTTTATGAATGCAGTCCTATGATAATAGTATGATACTGTAACACTATGATACTATAGACAAACAGAGAGAAAAAATGGACTCACCAGTGAGGTATGGTGAAAGGCACGTAGGATGCATGACGAAACACTTCAAATATGAAAGCTTCTGTGTACGGCATGTTTGGCTTGTCTTTAAACTGTGGAAGCCTGTTCATACCAACCTGGTTATCTAGGAAAGCACATATAGCATAATAAACACCCAGAACAGAAGATGAAGAAATACTTCATGAATTTTTAACTGAATTTAACAATATTATTTTTATTATAAGGTTTAGCACTGGAAGATTTCTTAAAAAGAAAAATTATTTTCAGATGTCTCTGTTTGCAGTCACTTCTTAATAACCCTGTAGATAAAATCTCATTTAAAACAAAATAGTTTCCTGAAATTCCAAAAGACCAAAATAAAGCGAGGCCACAGGAAGACAATTTTAGTTCTCCATTAACATCTTTTAAGCTCCACTTTCAAAATTGTGTATGGAATTGTCTATAATTTTTGGTTTCCTGTGTCTGTCTCACAGCAAACCACAAATCCCCGCTAAAGCAGATTCAGTTTCCCTAGGATGCCGCAGCACAGCTGGAGAAAGGGACGAGCATGATGGGAAATTGTTTTTTTGTTGTTGTTTTTTCCAGTAAACACAATGTTGTTTTGATTTCCCCTTTCTAGTCTTCACCTATCTCCTGGAGGATTTTAGCCTGGATGTCTGGAAACTTGATCAGGTATAAAAGACTCCACTGCAAACCGGAGATGATAGTGTCAAAACCTACAAGGAACAAAAACGGCATTGGTTATGATCATAATCTGTAAACAGCCTCAAGACACAAGTCACAATTAGCATATGGGCAACCAAATAGACTGAATACTATGTGTTGTGGGCTGTTCTCAGGCTAAAAGAATGAAAATGAGTGGTTTGAGCTCCTCATGGGGGTTTGTTAAACACTGTTTAATGAACTGGAACTACCAAGATGCATAAACTGAAACAGGAATGAACAGCACAAGCCAAGAGCAGATGAAAAACATACATCTAAAGCAAATTCTCAGAAAAACTCCAGGTCTAATTCTAGATGAGTCTGCAGCGCCTCCCCTGTGACAACAAAGAGCCAGGAAAAACATCTGGTTCTGGATGTAAATTGTTCTGTTGTATATATTTCTAAATGCTGTTCACATTCACACATTTATTCTCTTGACTGCTGGTCTCTCACCGGCTCCGAAGATGTCGATAACGCTGTGGACGATCTGTGAGTTGCTGAGCATGGCCATTTCCTTGTCCTCCTTCCTGTCCTCACTCATTGCTATAAGGGCATCAGTGATGTCCCGAATACAGTTCTGTACAAAAACACAGAGAATCAGATTTGCAAAATGTTTAAAATTTGGGAAAATAAACAGTGAATGTATTCTCTCTATGACATTTACATCCATCTTGTTCCTGGCCATGTATGCGGGTGCCTTCTCCACAAATGCATACATTGTTTACACCAAATTCAACTGTGCATGTGAATATTTTACTTTGTGTAAACAGAAACAAAGCATCACTTCACAGGTGCTCTGAAAGAGAAATCTCATTATATATTGGAGTATAGGTCGGATAATAGTTACTGAGTTACTGACCACAATGCATAAAAAAATGGCAATATAACATACTGTTCAAAGTTTGAGGCCAGTAAGATTTTGTTATTTTAAAGAAATGAATCGTTTTATTCTTTTATTCAGCAATGATGAAATAAATTGATAAAGCGTGACAGTAAAGACAGTTATTTTCAAAATTGCTTATAATAAGAAATGTTACTAAATGACACTGAAGACTAGAGTAATGCTGCTGAAAATTCAGCTTTGCCATCACAGGAATAAAATAAATGTTAATATATATTAAAAAAGAAAACAATTGTTTAAAATGTAATATTTCACAATGTGGCTGTTTTATTGAATTTACTGTATTGTATTTTGATTAAATAAACACAGCCTTGGTGAGCATAAGAGACTTCTTCCAAAAACACACAAAAAAGTATGCCGACCCCAAACTTTATATTCTGACAGATTTTCTTTCTAATGAAGCATGTATAAATGTATGGAGTTTTACTCCATACAAGAAACTATTACTCTAACCTCTGTCCGTTCACTCCTCTGATTTCATTCTCATCTCATGAGAAGAGAAGTAATCTGAGGCTTCTGACACTAACAATCTGCCACTCATCTCTGGGATAAAATATTCATGTTCCTACAGGAATGTTTTGTCTTCTCGTCATTTTATTTCAACAGTATTACCCTATCAAAGGTGATGAGATGTTCCCTGATGTTGCGCTCCATGAAGCTGTTCATTCTGCCAATGTGCTGGACCATATTTCGCAGAGACGGACTGGGCAGGTAACGGAAGATAGGAAAAAAGTCTGCCAGATTCCCTGCAGCAAAGAGGCGCAGCACTTCATTATTGATGTGGACGATGTTGAGGAACTCTTGATCGTTATGGGCATACCGCTTGCCAAAACACAGAGTGCAAACCACATTGGCAACTGAGGTCACTAGCAACATATCCGGGTCGAGCCCTGAATCTCCAACCTTATCTCCTTGTTCCTTCAGAGCCTCCACCATCTCCATGGCCTCTGTGCAGATCTGTTCCTCCAAAAGACACGAGGCACTTGAGTCTCTGGGTTCAGCTTGGGAGAAGGTCCTCAAGGCATTTCTGCAGATCTTTTTGTGAAGCACCCAAGCTTCGCCATACTTCTCACTGAATGTCATACTGGTGCCATTAGCAACTGCAGAGAATGTAAAAAGGTCAGGGCGTCCAGCAAATGCCTTTCCTTGCCGTACCAGAGCCTCCTTGATTGTAGAATAGCCGCTCAAAACAACCACCACAAGAGAACCCATTTGCACCTGGAAGACATCTCCATACTGAACCCTCAGGTTTGTTAATGACAAATGGATTTGTTCCCCCATCTGGAAAAGGTTGCCCACTAACGGCCAAGGTTTGGGACCAGGAGGAAAGGAGCAGCCTGGTCCTCTCCGTCGACCATGGAGAGCCAGCAAGAGCAGAGCGAAGGCACAGAGGAACAGAGTCACTCCAGATGTAACGTTAGTCGTTCGGGAAATCTCCTCAAGATACATGGCATACACTGCAAAAAAGGAGAAAATGACTGTGATATATTTAAAAATAGGGGTTTAATGCATAAAGCATACACTATTCTATTTTACACTCTATAAATAGCTTTAAATAGAAACTTTAGGGAAATTAAAACTCTATTATAGCTATTATTGTATGAATGTATATTACTTTCAAATAAAACGGCATCCTGAAGATAGAAGCGAAAAACCGGCAGAAACGGAAAGGACAAATAGGTCAACTAAATCAAGTAATTTGCATTATCTTACCTTTGAAACCGCTCCCGCGTTTGCAATCAAATACTTCCAAAGTTACACCAGTTGAAAAATGGCAGCGCAAGAACTCTTTAAGAACGTACAAAAACACAGACTGATTCTCAGAAGCAGAGAACACTGGAGGACCGTCGAGATGATCGATGTACAAGCATGAATGAAAGCCAATGAGATAAAAAAAAAAATGTGATTCCTACCGCTACTGATGAACGGAAGAAATGTTGTTTAAAAAATACAGTAAGCGCGTTTTTCCACACGATGGCAGTGTTTTAAAACCCTGAAAGCTCACAGTCTTTACATATCGAGGAGGAAAGAGAAAGCAGACTCGATTTAGAATGATTAAAAAATAGGCTATATGCACACTCTCTTCCGCATTCCAAGTCAGCCAGCTAAGTCACATCCGGTGTCGCCGGCGCACGTAGCGTCAATAGCAACTATGGCGTTTTTCACTCGGTCGCTTCAAGATGTCCCTAGGGTTACGGTCAACGACGTGAGTCGAATTATACAAACATTGTGTCATACATCGACAACCAAGAAGGAGAAGGGCTTCAAGTTGTACGTTTCGAGCTACATCCACAATTTTGAAGGTAAGATCTGGACGTGTTCTGTGTTTACATTCCCTTAGCATGCATGCTATCTAGCTAGCGCAGCAGGTGTAACGTAGGCTATGTGTCTGTGTCGGTCTGTCTACTATTATGTGTCAATTACATCTAATTTTCCTAACGCCTTTCATGAGACAGGTTCCGTTCGTCAGATCAAGTTTCTGTGAATCATCGCATAATCCTACTAAAGGTTATTTTAAATACATATTTAATTTACCCTACCATTAATAATATTGGTGTGTTGGAATATTTATCGATTTTTAAATATGTAACGTACGTTAGTAAGCACTGGGATTCACAGAAACTGAATTCTGTTTCACTGCATTGACACACGTTCTGTGTCCACTGTTGATGATGAGTAAAGTGAGAAATAATTATATTAATAATAAATTATATTTTGGCTACAATTTTAGCTCCTACAAATTTAGTAGTTTTTTATGTCATCTTTATATGTCGATGGTACATATTATTTGTTTGTTTTGTCGAACATTCTCACTGTACTCATGCATTCTCCTTTTTAAAAACTGCACTTTTATTCTATTGTAACAGATTTGTGTATTTTCAGGTTGTGCTTAGGGATGCCCGTCCTGTGCAGCTACAAAGCTGCCAGTGTACCTGTGTGGCAGGTACAGCTTTGTGTAATCATGTGGCAGCACTGTTGTACCAGACTGCACATTATTGCCAGCTAAGAATCACCTCTGTTCCCCCAACACACAGCTGCACAGAGACTGAACAGAAATGGCATAAGCCAAGAACCATGGTAACTAATGTTTCTAACAGGGTACTTTGATTCTATTTATGGATATTTCTGTTTATTGATAACCTTTTTTTGTTTAAATGCAGGGTGTTAAACCTGGTCTGGTTAATGACATGGTGATTCTTTCAGCCAGACCCAAGGAACGAAAACTGGTGGAAGGCATCAGGTTAGTATTGTTGTTATTATCATTAAAGACATTTTCTGTTATAATCAGTGAGACCTCAAATAAAGTAGTCATCTGATCATATGAGACACATTGTATGTTAATTTCCATTGTTAGTATTTATACTGATAGTTGTTTAAGCAAGGAAGTCCTAACCATCTCTAATGGCTTTTAAAAAAAATAAAGCCTATTTTATTTTTTTATTTTGTTTGTTCGTTCAACTTATATGTAACTTACTTTATGGCTCATTTAAAAACATATATATATATATATATATATATATATATATATTGTGTCTTTTCCATAGGAGCAACTTGTATAAGGGTGTCAGTTCAGCTCTGCCTGAACTTTCCACACTCAGGGTGGATGAAGTCTACCATGATCTTCCAAGTGATGCGGCTCCACTGATAACAACTATGGCTATGGACATTAATGTTCCTCTGGTTGACTCTGCATTTGGAAAAGTGCAAGAAGGAAGTGTGTTGTCTTATCACATGCCAGCAAAAAGAGTTCCAAAAACCTGTCCCCACCCAGATGCTCCTTCTCCCCCACAGCTGCCACTTCAGGGTTACAGGCTGGGACCCTCTACCTGCTCTTTTGTCTGCACTGAACATCAGCAGCACCACATGATGTCCCTGGCAACAACATTAGAGACAGCACACAAAATTGCCAACAGCACAAAAGAACAGAGTTCCTGCATTGAGTGGCACCAGCTAAGGCAGCCCCGCATCACCTCCTCAAAATTCAGAGAGGTCTGTCACACCAGGGCACAGAGCTCTGCCGAAAATCTTGCCAAAAGACTTCTGAGACCTAGCCATCAGACTGCAGACATGAGGAGGGGGCTTGACATGGAACCAGCAGCTGTAGAGGAGTACTGCAGAGTAAGGGAGGTTAACCACTATCCCTGTGGTTTCCTTATCCACCCTGACGCACCCTGGATGGGGTCATCACCTGATGGCATCGTGTATGATCCAAAGGGGCAGACAGTGTTTGGCCTTGTTGAGATTAAATGCCCCAATGTAGCAAGCTATGTTGATTGCCCATATATTAAGATCAGTGAGGGCACACACACATTAAGGAAATCTCATTCGTACTTTTGGCAGGTCCAGGGCCAGATGTTGATTTCTGGTTTGGACTGGTGTGACTTTGTTGTCTACACACAGGAAGACATGTTTATTCAGAGGATTCCCAGAGACAATGAAATCACCAAAACAATGAAAGAAAAAATTGACTATTTCTTTTTTTATTGTTACCTCTATGCTTCCCTATGTAATTAGATTCTGATGGCCTGTCACGCTTCTTTTACAGAATGCTGTTAATTTCTCTTCTCTATTTCTCTTACTGGCAGTTCTAATCTAGCAGCTCTTATCAGTTCAATCCATTTCAAAATATTTGTACATATTTTTGTTTTCTTAATTTTATTACTATGCTTCTTGTGTATTTGTATACTAATGTAATGAGATGTACATATATGAAATCTATTATTTATTAAATTGCATGTTCTTCCTATGAATGTTTTTTTTAGCCTATATTATTTTATTACCTAAAAATAGTA